>JAXIVJ010005114.1:10000-75000 GCA_036785665.1 Chirona hameri | reverse complement strand
CGACGAGAGACGAAGAGAGAGAGAAGCTAGAGACGAGAGAGAGAGAGAGAGAGAGAGAGAGAGAGAGAGACGAACGAGAGACGAGAGATGCAGAGAGAGAGAGAGAGACTAGAGAGAGACTGAGAGAGAGAGAGAGAGAGACGAGAGAGAGCCGAGAGAAGAGCAGACGGAGAGACGAGAGATAGAGAGAGAGACGAGAGACGACGAAGAGAGACGAGAGAGGAGAGAGAGAGAGAGAGAGATGACAGATGAGAGAAGAGAGAGAGAGAGAGAGAGAGAGATGAGAGGAGAGAGACGAGAGAAGAGAGAGGAAGAGAGAGAGATGAGGAGAGAAGAGAGAGAGAGAGAGACGAGAGAGAGAGAGAGACTGAGAGAGAGACGAAGACGAGAGAGAGAGACGAGATGAGAGAAGAGAGAGAGAGAGAGAGAGTAGAGAAGAGAGAGAGAGAGAGAGAGAACAGGCAGGAGAGACGAGACGAAGAGAGAAGAGAGAAGAGAGAGAGAGAGAGAGAGAGATGAGAGAAGAGAAGAGAGACGAGAGAGAGAGAGAGAGAGAGAGAGAGAGAGAGAGAGAGAGAGAGAGAGGAGAGAGCGAGAGAGAGAGAGAAGAGAGAGAGAGAGAGAGAGAGATGAGAGAGAGAGAGAGAGCGAGAGAGAGAGAAGAGAGAGAGAGAGAGAGACGAGAGGAGAGAGAAGAGAGAGAGAGAAGAGAGAGAGAGAGACGAGAGAGAGAGAGAGATGAGAACCGGAGAGAGAGAGAGAGAGAGAGAGAAAGAAGAGAGGACAGAAGAGAGAGAGAGAGAGAGAGAGAGGAGAGAGAGAGAGAGCGAGAGACTGAGGAGAGAGAGAGAGAGAAGAGAGAGAGAGAAGATGAGAAGAGAGAGAAGAGAGGAGAGAGAGAGAGAGAGAGAGAGAGAGAAGAGAGCGAGACGAAGAGACGAGCAGAGAGAGAGAGATGAGAGAGATGAGAGAGAGAGAGAGAGAGAGAAGAGAGAGAGATGAAGAGAGAGAGAAGAGATGAGAGAGAGATGCGAGAGACGAGAGAGAGACCGAGAGAGATGAGAGAGAGAGAGAGACGAGAGAGAGAGAGACCGAGAGATGAAGACGAGAGATGAGAGAGAAGAGACGAGAGAGAGAGAAAGAGAGATGAGAGAGAGAGACGAGAGAGAGAGATTGAGACGAGGATGAGAGAGAGAGAGAGAGAGAGAGAGAGAGAGAGAAGAGAGAGCAGAGAGACGAGAGAGAGAGAGACCGAGAGAGACGAGAGAGAGAGAGAGAGAGAAGAGAGAGAGAGAAGAGAGAGAGAGAGGGGTGGGGGGGGGGCGTCCGGTCTGGGCGCCGACATTTCGCGCTTTTTCGCGTTCAGCCTCGCTTGCGAAGGCCCTAGGCCCCTGCAGCGGCGGTCCCCGGCCGAGTGGGCCTGGTCGCACGTGGTGCAACGTGCTGCGCGCGTGCACCCTTCCGTGGCGTGGTCGCTCTGCGCACCCCGCCCCACCCACCAGGTGGCGGTGCGCGCCCAGGCACGACCACTTGGTGTGGCCTTAGTGCCAGCACTGCCGACGCTGCCGGGGTGGGGGGGGCGAGGGATCCACTCCCTGACGGGGGCAGCCACGTACCACAATGGATGTGGGTAGACAGGCTCCTGCCTCATGAAGCGGAGCCTTAGCAGCGGGTTGGGCAGGTCGGGTCGCTTCTTTGATGGCGAGAGGTTGGATGACCTCGCACACCCCTTGGTGTGCGAGTTCTCGAAGGATGTTCTCCTCCGAGAGTTGTGCGATGTCCGGGCACCACACCAGACCTCTACGGAGTTGAGGTGCGCCGGGGCCTCCACGGCGACCTTCACTCCGATGAAGTTGGCCATGCCATGACACTGACGTTCTGTTCGGACGTCAGTGTCTCGATCAGGAGAGCTCCTGCACGAATTGGCTTGGCGCTAGCTAAGTCGCCACAGATGGCGACCAGCCAACGCCGGACCGAGAACGGGTTGACATTCCTGAAGGGAATGCCGTCCACTCGCCACATAAGGAGGCAAGCGGGTCCGTCGGGGGGTGGGGTCGGGGGGGAGCCGAGCTCCAGGTCGTCCTTGGGAGGCCCCTGAGGGGGCAGGGAGTGGAACCGACCGGGGGGGGGGGGGGGGGGTGCGCGGTCGCACACCGGGGGACCGCTGAGGGGGGGGGGGGGGGGGGGGGGGGTCGGGGTAGCATCGTGGCTCAGAGGATCAGAGGATAGGGTAAGTTGGGGGCTAACTTATTACTTTAACTTGCCACATACGACAGAGCGTGTTGGCAACTGCAAATTAAACTAGAAAAAGTGGAGGGGACCTAATCCGTGGACGCGACGTAAAAAACGTAAAAAAACGCGATGTTTTGTTTTACGTCGCGTGATTTTGAGTCCAGACCTCACAGGCAGTCATGAATAGGTATGTCCAATGTTAATGGGGGGGGGGGGGGTAGCCATGGGGGGGGGGGGGGGGGGGGTAGCCATCGTGGCTCAGAGGATCAGAGGATAGGGTTAAGTTGGGGCTAACTTATTACTCTAACTTTGCCACACACGACAGAGCGTGTTGGCAACTGCAAATTAAACTAGAAAAAGTGGAGGGGACCTAATCCGTGGAACGCGACGTAAAAAAACCCCGAAAAAACGCGATGTTTTGTTTTACGTCGCGTGATTTGAGTCCAGACCTCACAGGCAGTCATGCATAGGTATGTCAATGTTAATATGCAACAGGGGCGGATCTAGGGGTGGGGGGGGCGAAAGGGCCATGCTTCCCCCCAAAGGTCCTGAAACTATGATTCCCCCCCCAAAAAACGGTCGGACGTACAGTTGTAAAAATTGCCTTGGGAGCAGAGCAGTCAGTCAGAGCAGCAGTCGGCATGACACAAAATACGCAATTGCTTATACAATTTGGAAAATGGGCAAATTAATTCATTAAGTGTCTGGCGGAGGCTCTCCTTAGCAGTACCTAATTGCTAGCCCCAGGCCCCACTCCCTTCATAAAATATTAACTTTCAAGTGGGATACGTTTTTAGCTAGTCTGCCCAGTTCCGAAAAAGGCGACGCGACCGCAAAGACGCGGGACATCGGCACCCGGAAGCTGCTCCAGCGGTGCCCAACTTGCTGGACCGAAGACCAGGCCAGCACCATCTCCCAAGCCATCTCGCCCCAGGCTCCTCCAGATCCACAGGGACCATTTATGTGCGGAAAAGTCGTTCTGCCTCTTGCTGCTTTCTAACCATTTGCACTGTTACCAGTTATTTGTTACAGTTCGGTACATACATTCGATGTATGTATACAGTCATTATTATCATATGTACTATGGAGCCCTGACTGCCACCGGTCATCGTGATTTACTATCCGAAGAATATATATATATAAGAAAAACTACCTTAATTTCAATATTTTTCATCATACCGAGATGTGCAACCAGGAATAGGGGTTACCTGAGGCTTGGCTCCACTCACGGTCTGGTTGCAATATTAAAATTTCGTTTTCCACGACCTTAAAACGAAAATTTTCACGCCGCTTCGCGGCGTCACACCGGTGGCCATCGTCATAACGAGCCATCGCCATCGTCTTCGGTTCGTTGTAACGGTGAATTGAGTGAATAGCATGTTTAGCTTCTTATTCTCTACAAGGCCCACCGCCTATGTTTCTGGGTTTTATCAAGCAAACCCGTAAAAAGTTCGCGCCGCTTCGCGGCGCTAAATAACAAGCACCTACTATAACATGAAAATCCACATAAAAAATGATGCAAAGGCTTAAAACTACACCAATACAAAAATGGGGTATATTTTCCGTCATTTCAGCCGACCCCTCCACTCAAATTATCGGCGACGCCCCTGGGTACAGTTGACAATGAGATAGTTTTGCTCATTGTAAGGCAATGTCGGAACAATACAAACTGTAAGCTGACATCTTTCCTTTTTCGATATCCCAAAGGGTCGAAAAGCGAAAAACACAAAAATATCCAAATAAAGACATCATTGGAAATCGTGTGGTTGCAAAATAAAGTGGCCCAAATCCGGGAAGAAATTTGAAATTGGGGTTGGTAATGTCCGCTAAAACGGCCCCCCCCTCCCCCAAAGAAAATAAAAAAGAAGAACAAAAACGGCCGGCTGGATCCGCCCTTGATGTGCAATGTGCAGTCCTTGCATAAGCGCGCGGCTGTGCGGGTGTATGTTTGTAGTTGTCAAAGCGGTATTTTTTCGATTAAAAACCAATAAAAAATTGAATTGCCCGCTGCGTAACGTCGACATTTATATTCGATATTTCGTCTTGATTCGTCGATATCTATATTCATGGTTCACCACCTCACCTCTTTTTATGTGAAAGAGGAACCGGACAATTAAGCAGTGACATCAGGGGCGAATCCAGGGGGCAAGGGGCCACGGCCGCCCGAAAGGTCCTAAAACCATGATTTGTCCCCCCCCAAAAAAAAACGGTCGTCGGACCTACAGTTTAACATTTTTTTTTTTGGGGGGGGATAAGCCACTGGACTTGCCCCCCCCCCCATCGCCCCTGAATGAAATCCAGCAAATTCATGGGGTTTGCACCCCTCTAGGCCGGGGTGCCCCCTCTGGGTATCGAAATATGGCGCCCCCTGGCAGTGGACCCCCACTTTTTAGAAGGTAGCGACGCCTCTGTGCAGTAGTGACATGGTGATAACAGGGACACGCATGGTCTGTGCTATTTCGCACACAAATATTGCCGTTATATCTTTGCATGGGTTATTCAGGGTGGCGATGGGATAGGGCTTGACGTCAGTCTATCTATGTTTAACCACTATTTTACAACCAGTTCTTCAGACAAATGTATTAAAAAATGGATGATAGCACCCACACAAATAATTTAGAAGTCACGTATTGCTTCGACGCGGCCACCGCGATCATGGCGCCTCTAGCGGCCGGGCGTCGAACTATTCCCTATGGCCGCGCGCCGGCCGCGTAAATAGCAACTTGGTTCATGGGTGTCGATTTCACTGGCGGATCTAAAGGGTTTTGGAATGGGGGGGGGGGGGGGGGGGGGGGCTAAAATTTCGATCCGCGCTTCATCAGCGAAAAGTTGTTGATCGGGGGGGGGGGTGGAGTCGGGTCGTCAGCTCGAAAAAAATATTAGTGTGGAGGGAGGGAGGGGGGGGGGGGGGGGGGGGGGGGGGGGAACCTCAAACTCAAAGCGAAAGTCATTGACCGGCGGTGATTTTTTCTTCTTCCTAATTATCACTTCTTACAGCCAATGCAGGAACACGCGGGCGGGGGACATCCTTGTATTGAATGCCCGCCATGTTCCTGGCGGGGGAGGGGGGCATTTGCCCCTAATGCCCTCACCCCCCCTGGATCAGCCAGTGGTAAAAAACGGACAACCCAATTTTACCTCTTCTGTCGCTTTCAAACATTTTTGTAGCTGAGTTCTGTGATAGAGTGAACCTACCGGTTTCTGTACCTGACCTCGCCCTTGCGACCTACCGGTCACCGTGTCTGGTAGCGTCCCTGCGACCCTGCTGGGGCGTGCGGTCGGGCCGAATACAAGCCAGTACTGACCGGACCACCGTGTGTACAACATTGGCGACGAGGTGACTCGAGAGCGGAGGATTTTGGTGGAATGTGACTCAAGTGGGACTGGATCGGGAGAGTGACGCTCAGCTGTGGCAGGTATGGCAGGCATTGGACGGATGCCAGCGTTCGATCCGAGTGTGGAGTGTTTCGGGACTTATTCGCGCCGGGTTGAGCAGCATTTCATTGCGAACGGCGTGAAGGAGGAGGAAGATGTGCGCCGCCGTGCAATTTTCCTGAGTGTAGTGGGCGGAAATACATTTAGTTTGTTGGAAGATTTGATCGCACCTGCCACAGTGAACTCGGTGAGTTATAAGGATATCGTCAGGATTTTGTTGGACCATTTTGAGCCTGCGTCGTCAGCGATCGTTGCAAGATATCAGTTTAACCGGGCAGTTCGAGAAGCGGGAGAATCCGTATCGGCATTTGTTGCCAGGCTGCGTCACTTAGCAAAACCCTGTCACTTTTTGAGTGCCACGGTCGATGAAATGCTGAGGGACCGATTTGTTTGTGGCCTACGGAACGAATATGTTCAAGCCAAGCTCCTAAAGGAGGCGAATCTATCGCTGACATCGGCCATTAAAATCGCCCAACTCAGCGAATCGGCAGACGCGGACGCTTCCCAGTTCAGCGGGGCGCCGGCGTCTGGTGACGTCATCAACTCCCTCGGCAGGGACGGCGCCGGAGGTGACGTCATCAACTACTTCAGTCGGGGCGGCGCCGGAGGTCGCGGCAGCTACGGCCGCGAGCGGGGACGTGGCGCCGGGCTCGGCCAGCAGCGGCACTGGTCGCGCGGCGGCTACGGCACCGGCGATGATGCACCCGTCATCATGGGATCCCCAGGAGGAAGAGGACGTGGCAGCGGCATGCACTGGCAGCCTCGCGATGCCGGTCGTGGACAGCTGAGCCTGATGCAGTGCCCCCGCTGCCTGCGACAGCACGCCGAGGCCGAGTGTCCGGCCCGGCAGCTGCGCTGCTACAGGTGCCACGCCGTGGGTCACGTGCGTGCCGCCTGTGCATTCGGCGGGGCGCCGCGTGTGCAGCATCTCAGCGAGCCGGGGCTGGAGACATCCCAGGACGGTGGCGGGCTCGGAGGAGCGTGCTTGCTGGACCCAGCGCAGGCGGTGTCGACCGCCTCGGAAGGGTTTGATGATAATGATGATGAGGTGTACTTTATGTTCCGATCTCAGGAGGTGAAAATGTCTGCTGAAAGGAAACCGCCACTGTGTGTCGATGTTTTAGTGAATGACAAACCTGTGCGGCTTGAGATTGATACGGGGGCGGCGCCGTCTGTGTGCTCAGAGGAGGAGTATAGGAGGATCTGGCCGGTAGATGGCCCTGTGGTTCAGCCGTGTGCCAAAGTGTTGAAAACGTACAGTGGTGAATTGCTGCCCACTATGGGACAAGCACAGGTTCAGGTTAGGTATGGGTCTCAAGTGGCGGACCTATCGCTGGTCATTCTGAAGGGATCTGGTCCGTTTCTGTTTGGTCGGGACTGGCTGGCCAAACTCAAACTGGATTGGCCTGCCATCTGTCGGGTGTCGACTGACGCCTCCATTGACGAGCTGGTGACTGAGTTCGCCGATGTTTTCAGTCCGGAGTTGGGACGCTATTCTGGCGAGCCGGTGAGCATCGAGGTCGACCCCGATGCCCAGCCGCGGTTTTTCAAGCCTCGCGCTGTGCCGCTGGCGTATCGTGAACAGGTAGAGCGGCAGCTGCAGGCCGAGATTGATCAGGGACTCTGGGAACCCGTGAGATCGAGTAAGTGGGCTGCGCCGTTGGTTCTCGCGCCAAAGTCTGACGGGTCTGTGCGTATTTGTGGTGATTATCGTCTCACCGTAAACAAAGCAGCTCCAGTTGAGCAGTATCCGTTGCCGCGTTTCGAGGAGCTGGCATCGAAGCTCCAGGGGAGTACGGTGTACTCCAAGGTCGACCTCAAGGCGGCATAAATCAACTTTTGCTTGAAGAGAAATCCAGAGAATACCTCACAGTCAACACGCTCAAGGGTTTGTTGAAGCCGACTAGGCTTGGGTTCGGCTATTCCTCGGCTCCCGCGCTGTTTCAGAGAACGATGGAGACGCTGTTGGCGGGCATCCCAGGCACCTGTGTCTTCTTGGATGATGTCGTATGCTCGGGGAAAACGCTGCAGGAGCACAATCTCGCACTGCGAGAGGTGCTGACTCGGGTTCGGGATGCAGGTCTCAGGCTGAACAGGGATAAATGTGTTTTCGGCGTGAGCAAAGTCGTGTACCTGGGACACCAGATCAGCGGCAAAGGTGTCGAGCCAACGAACGAGAAAGTGACAGCTGTCGCTGAGGCTCCAGAGCCGCGCAATGTGTCGGAGTTACGCTGTTGGCTGGGGCTAATCAACTTCTATGGGAAGTTTCTGCGGGGACTGGCCTCCACACTGGCACCGCTGTACGCGCTGCTGCGTAGGGACGCCATGTGGAAGTGGACAGACGTGGAGAGGAGGGCGTTTCAGGACGCTAAGCGCCTCTTGCAGAGTCCCCCGGTTCTGGCGCATTTCGATCCCCGCTTGCCAATCATTTTGGCATGCGACGCAAGCCCGGTCGGCATCGGGTGTGTCCTCAGTCAGAAGACGCCCTCTGGTGAGCGTCCAGTTGCGTTTTACTCCCGCACTCTCAATGATACTGAAAGGCGCTATTCTCAGACGGACCGAGAGGGTTTGGCGGTGGTGGCAGGAGTCAAACGTTTTCATTTCTACTTAGCTGGTAAAACGTTCGTGATTCAAACAGACCACAAACCATTGCTGGGTTTGATCGGTGAGATGAAGCCTCTGCCGCTCATGGCATCGCCCCGGGTGGTCCGCTGGGCGCTGATGTTAGGGTCATACGACTACCATCTGGAGTATATTCCAGGAACGAGACGGGTGCACTGTGACGCCCTGAGTCGTCTACTGGTGCCGGGTGATGTGACGTCACCGAGTCCCGTGCCTGCCGAGACCATCCATCTGATGGAGTTCCTGAATGACTCGCCGGTCTCTGTTGATCAGATTCGCAGTTGGACGGCGCGCGATCCCGTGCTGTCAGTGGTTCTGAAGTTCGTCAGAGATGGGTGGCCGCAGAACACAGCGTCGCTAGGGCCAGATTTTCAACCGTTCAAGTGTCGAGAGGCGGAACTCAGTGTTCAGGATGGTTGCATACTGTGGGGTGCTCGGGTAGTCATTCCACCACAAGGTAGAACACAGATATTGACAATGTTACATGAAGGACACAAAGGCGAATCTCGTACGAAATCGTTTGCACGTATGTATGTGTGGTGGCCGAATTTAGATGTCCAAATAGTTTCAATCACAAAACAGTGTGAAATATGCCAGGCGCACCGCTCGAATGTACCAGAAACGCCGATCCATCCGTGGGCGTGGCCGTCTCGACCGTGGGAGCGCATACATTTAGATTACTGTGGCCCGATGTCTGGCTGGATGTTTTTAGTTGTTGTTGATGCCCATTCAAAATGGATAGAGGTGTACCCCTCTCGTAGCACAGGCACAGCGGCGACACTCGAGCATTTGCGTCAGTCGTTTGCTTGTTCGGGGTTACCGCGCACGATTGTGACCGACAACGCATCATGTTTTACGTCAGATGAGTTTAAAATGTTCTGCAAACAGAATGGCATTGTGCACCTGACCACACCTGCGATGTCTCCAAAATCAAACGGACTGGCGGAGAAATGTGTAGGAACTTTCAAGAACAGTTTCAAAAAGCAACGTTTCGGTTCTGTTCACACCAAAGTATCTAGGTTTTTGTTTCATTATCGATCCACGCCGCACACCACGACTCGCACGTCTCCGGCAGAGCTGTTTCTGGGGCGCCGTATGCGAACCCCGCTGGACGTTCTTGTGCCTAATTTAGGCGAGTCTGTGCGCCAGCGTCAAGCGAAACAAAAATTGTATCGAGACCAGCACACAGTGGAGCGCAATGTGAATGTAGGCGATTCTGTGTACGTGTCGGCTGTAGGCCGTTTGCGGGGTGGCGAGGGACAGGTATGGCTTCCCGGTGTGTTGGTGGGGAGGGCAGGTGTTAAGCTGTCTGTGCGGTTGGAGGATGGTCGTACCCCCGCTCTCTCGTGGCCTCCCAGTGTATGCGTGCGATAGCACCGCAGCCGGCCGTGACGTCACCGCCGGCCACTGTGAGCGAGGCCGGTGTGTCTGGAGGTGAGGCTCGCTATGCTTTGCGAGACCGCGCGTCACTGCGTCAGCCCGATAGACTGGCATATGTTTGATGTGTCACTGATGTGTGTATAGATTTAGCGTATGTTATGTCATCATTTAAAGGTGGAGGGATGTGATAGAGTGAACCCACCGGTTTCTGTACCTGACCTCGCCCTTGCGACCTACCCGGTCACCGTGTCTGGTAGCGTCCCTGCGACCCTGCCTGGGGCGTGCGGTCGGGCCGAATACAAGCCAGTACTGACCGGACCACCGTGTGTACAACAAGTTCATGCTGAGTCTGATCTTGACTAGTAGGAAATGCTAAAAATTGTGAGACCTCTACTCATAGCACCCATAAAATGCACCGGGATAGGTACCTAAGCATGGGAAAAAATGGGTGTCAGATTTAAAATTGGTACCTGAAATTACTTGAAGTCTGGATATGACCTGAGGTCAAATTAGCCATCCCAAGCTAAAGTAATTTAGTAAAGTAATGACATTGACAATTACAAATATTAACTTTATCTACACATTCATAGTGTGAATTTGATTTGGCTACATGTTTACAGGGAAAATTTAAACAACGATACCCAAGTCCCAGTCACAATTCCTCAAATACTGTCGAAATGCGTTCCACGCACGCTATTCAGCGCTATAAACTTTGACGCCAAAACGCGACGTTTTTTTACTTACGTTGGTTGTAGGAATCGCTCCAGATCGAAAATAGCGCCAGACGCGCCACGCATATTTGAAAATGTCGAATACAAAGTCAAGACCCATCATACTTAGGGACAGTGGCGTACCGATTATCAGGTCATACAGGTCATGACCTGGTCCTTTGGACCCGATGCGCCCATGCAAAGCTGGCGCCTCTCCGATCAGTCACGACGCCCCTCTGACCAGTGGTGGCGCCACTCCGGCCAGTGAGGACGCTCCCCTGGCCAGTGACGGCACTCTTGCGGCCAGTGACGGCGCCCCCGGCCAGTGAGGGCGTTCCCTGCCATAGACGGCGCCTCTCCGGCCCGCGACAGCGCCCCTCCGGCCAGTGACGGCGCCCCCTCTGCCCAGTGAAGGCGCCCCTCCGACAAGTGTTGGCTCCCCTCCGGCCAGTGACCACGCCCCTCCGGTGAGTGACGGCGCCCCTCCGGCTAGTGACGGCGCCCCCCGGCGAGTGACGGCGCCCCTCCGACTAGTGCCTGCCCCTCTTCGGCGAGTGACGGCGCCCCTCCGGCCAGTGACTCTCTTTCCGCACGGTGCGGAAGGAGAGGCGCCCCCTGCAAAATGTCGCCAATATTGGTGGCGCCCCTGTCGATCGGGTGGCGCCCCTCAAGGCAATGACATGGTCCTTTGTGAATATCTGCGTACGCCACTGATTAGGGAGCCATAAGTCAGTTAACACTGAAAATATTGCTTTGAAATTTGGTTTGGGCAACGTCCATACTTGGTTCTCCAATATATATTCCGGCTTTTTCATATGATTTGATATTTTATATGATTTTATGAAGAAACACAAATGTCGAAAAAATCCATAAATTACAAATTTCCAAAGATATTGAAAAACCGGAATATATATTGGAGAACGAAGTATAGACAATACCAAAACCGAATTTCAGAGCAATATCTTTAGTTTTGGCTGAATTATGGCTACTTTTAAAGTATGATGAGCCTGGATTTTGTATTCAACATTTCCAAATATGCACGCGCCACTTTCCCTCCTGCTACCAAAATGCTACAAAATGGAGGGAACACGAACGAGGATGTTTTTTTGTTCGCAAGTTATTTTTCGCAGTCAGTACCCATTTTTCATCGCCAGTTTCAGCGAATTGGGGGGTGGGGGCTAATTTATATTACCGCCTCCGTCGAGTGTGGGATGGGGGGGGGGGGTGGATTTTGCCCCTGCCCCCCCACCCCCTGGATCCGCCAGTGGTCCATTTCTATACTTTTGGGGTGGCCCTCGCCCCCCCCCCAATGTTATATTCGGCCATCCAATGGTGCCCTCGCCCCCCCCCCCCAATATGGTGCCCTCGCTCCCAATGTATTATGGCCACTGGCGGATCTAAGGGAGGGGCCAAAGAGGCCAAGTCTACAAACCCCCTGAAATCGGACACAAACTGTCATATTTTCTAATAAAAAGAAAAATATAAGCAACTTTTACCGAAAAAGTTTTTTTTTTAAAATCACCCATGCATGCATACAGAAGAGAAATCCGATGAGTCTTGGAATTGTGTGAAGTTGCTTGGGATTTGGGCCCCCAAAACCAACTTTTTGCCGTTCTGTTCTGGATCCCCTCTTGGTTCTTGCCTCAGATTGCCTAGCACATACAGGTTTCATCCACGTTGATCAATGGAAAACCAAGCTTCTGATCGATTCTTTAGTTTTAAGAACATTTACACCTATTTAATACTACCATCGTCACATGACACGACGAAACCGGGGAATGTCGGCGAAGCAATGCTTCCCTCTTTTGTGAAGTTTTGTTAGTTATCTTCTCTTTCAATCATTCAGCACTTATGAGGAAGTCGTGTTTTAGCACCGTTTTGAGATTGCGCATGTAAATAACCTCTGTGTTGAGTGTCGGGCGTGATATATTATTTCTACGTGAACTTTGACGACCTTTCCGCTGGTAGCTACTCGCTAGTTTACCTGCTCCTCATAGGAACACAGTTATTGGAGATTTTCGACGGTAGAGTGACGGTGTTAAAAACGGACATTGGAACGTGTTTCGTCAAATTCTAGTAATTTAGCTCGGATGGGTTAAGTGGCGAATCCAGGTTTCGGTCAAAGGGGCCGTCATGTGGCAAAATGGGCCCCTTTGAGCTTTGGTGGGCCCCCTCAGGCTTTGGTGGTCTCTCTCAAGCTTCGTTGGGTTCTTTTGACCTTGAAGGCAAATGTAGGCCAGACAGAATAGCAGAATGGACTCTTTTAGTTCATAATGTGCCTTTCACATGCCAAAACAGCCCACTACGAACCAGAATTCGCTCTCTTCCAGCCAGACTAGGCCTTCTGGAGGCCAGAGTGGACTTTTTGTAGGCTAGAGTTGGCACTCTGGAGGCCAGAGTGGCCCCCCGGAGGTCAGAACAGGCCCTCGCGGTTAGGTCATCCGTAGGTCAGTGTAGGTCTCTGAATGCTGGTATAGACCCTCTGAAGACCTCTTAGGGCCTCTTAATACCTCTTAAGACCAGACCTCTTAAGGGCCTCTTAAGACCAGAATGACCCTTTACACACCAGAATGACCCTTTTATAGAGACACAGGTTCTAAACACTGGCCTATTGCCTAACTGCGTCGTGCTTACACATATGTGTTTTGTGCGACAACGAGACGAAATTGGTTTCGAGGCACAGCAATCGACTATGGGCTCCTTCCATCTATGGAGGACCCCATCGAGGCTTAAGGGGGACATGACTCAATACCCCCCCCCCCCTTTGGCTGGGTTTCTGAGTCTGAGATTTCCACGCACTACTGGTAGGGTTTGGATACATATAAACATGGCATCTGTCCCAGATTTACCAAATCTAGGAAGCTATGATAGCTCAGAACAAATGGAGAAAAATCGAAAGCTCTCGACAAATGAAACTGGTTCGATGACCTCTATTTGTGGATAAAGTCAATTTTGGCTGAAGAGTTCACCAAAGGTGGCCGACGCTTCCACGTTTGCGTGCCATCAGTGTCATTGAAAAGTAAAAGAAAACGTTCAAAATGCAAAACAATTATTCATGTCTAAGCGTAATTTTGAGTTGTACATATACCTATTAAACGACGATAGACGTTATTAACAACTACTTTCAGTTTTGGTGCCTCGTTTTCAATGTCAAGGGTGATACATAGTATTCAGTGTTCGTGCGAGGAACAGAATGACAGTATGACAAGTATAAAATAACTAAAAATGCTTTTTCCTCGTCGTAAACAAACCGCAAGACAAACAACGCTAATCAGTTTGATAATGGCCAGCGGACGAAAATCCAACCAAAAAACATGGTTTGTTTGTCTTGCAGTTTGTTTACGGCGAGGAAAATATATTTTTTTCTTATTTTAAACTTGTCATACCAACAGTTATCGTTTTCCTTCTAAGGGATACTGTTTGGGTCGGATCTGTACTGAGTAAAATGATACATTAATGAGGAAACAAGGAGTGTGCTGATTAACTTTATCTTCACCTATTATTTTTTTAAGTCGGAAATTAATCACCTCACAACATACTGAATCAACAACAACATACTGAATCAACAACAACATACTGAATCAACAACAACATACTGAATCAACTAATATTGTTACTTCTCTGTGTAAGGGCTTCCCTGAATCAACTAATATTGTTATTTCTCTGTGTAAGGGCTTCCCTGAATCAACTAATATTGTTATTTTTCTGTGTAAGGGCTTCCCTGAATCAACTAATATTGTTATTTTTCTGTGTAAGGGCTTCCATTGAGGCGCGAGCCCTAATGGCGACTTCAGACCGGCTAAAACGTTGGTTTAGTTGGTTTGGCCTGACATAATTCTAAAACTCATGAACTTTGTTTGTTTGCATTAGGAACCGTTTTAAAACAAACTCTCCTTTGTACAATGTACAAGTTGTCTAGATTTTCTTTTAAAATACAATTGTGTTAATTTTCAGCCGATTTCAGTCGTTTTGGTGCAGCCACGGCGCTGATTGGATCCGCCCCTGTTTGCCCCTCCCCCAATCGTTTTGAAAAATCGACACCGCTGAACTTGGTCTTAACTGGCCCGAGAGGAAATTGGTAGCGTGGAACCTGCCTCCCCAGACATTTTTACATACTTTGTTCATTTCCACGCATGGCGATGGCGATTTAACCATGTCAGGGTGATCATTTGAAAACTGTGATAAGTTAGGTGACTACCAGAGACATATATTTCGCATTGACATGAATGCAACGCATGCCGTTCAAGACTCCAATGTGGGACATTTATGATGGCATGATGCCGATAACCCTGCGCGTCAGTAGTTTTCTACAGCAGATGCTCAAAGTAGCGACCTCCTTCCGCCCGGCGCCGCGTATTTTTCGCCATTTTTCTCAGCTGCGCATCGTTATATTCTGTGGGAGGTTTTTCCACGACCAGTCAGCTGATCCACGGTCCGTAGCTCACACTGAACAACATGAGTAGGGCTCGCGACCAGAAGCTGAAGATGCTCCGAAAATAGGATACGACAGGACGCGCTGTACGGCGTGTACGCTGCGTCAATGTGTCCTTGCTTCTGCGGGAGATGATCCGGTAGCCGAACTTTGATGCGAGGAACTCCATCACAGGAGTGGTCTCATGGCAGGGGCACCATCTTGTTGAAACCAATAGTCTTTACGGGTCGCGCAGGTCCGTACGGCCAGCAAAATTACTGCCCCAGGCATCTCCAGACATGATTGGCAGGTGACGGATCCTTCAGACCAGTTGCAGTGGACCGGCAGACACTTTCCGTTGACGGTTCTGACCCATCAAGCACTACTGGCCAGCGTACTGTCATGAGTCTACTTCAGCTTCTGGTCGCGGGCCTTCACTCATGTTGTTCAGTGTGAGCTACGGACCGTGGAGCAGCTGAATATGGTCGTGGAAAAACGTCCCACAGAACATGGACGATGCGCAGCTGAGGGAAATGGTGAAAAATACGCGCGCCGGAGGGAAAGAGGTCGCTAATTTGAGCACCTGCTATAAAAAAAACTACTGACGCGCAGGGTTATCGGCATCATGCCATCATAAATGTCCCACATTGGAGTCTTGAACGGCATGCGTTGCATTCATGTCAATGCGAAATATATGTCTCTGGTAGTCACCTAACTTATCACAGTTCCAAATGATCAATAGCCTGTATGTACATTTTTGCCTCGTCATTTTGATCAAGCATCTTTACGGACCGTGCCGCCGCCTATTGTAAATGCGTGTACTTGGTGCCGGGCGTGCTGTTCACTCAACTTGTAATATCTTAAGTATGTACTCGCATGTCACAGCTCCGCACTCACCAATCGAAACATAATTTAACTTTGTACAATCTGAAATGCAGAAGACTCAAAATCTTTCAAATTCGCCACATGATTGTGTCGGTAAACATTTGCCGGAAACAGCAATTTTCGCGTTATATGGCTACGACATGCCGATATCGATTATATCATATGTTCATAGATATCGATATCGATTATATCATACCCGATACAGTACAATCAAATAGGACACTTACATGACCTTAAGGCTGAAACTCCTCGCGTACAAATCGCGTCTCGCAACTCCCATTGAAATACACGTAACTTTTTCCTCGTGCGTATCGCCCCGCATCCGCTCAGAAATGGCGCCAGTCCCGCTCCAGAATCGCGTTGGAATCGGGGGTCTCGCGTCGACAGCTATATTGGAAGCGATTTGCTGCAGCGGAGGAGTTGACTCTAGGTCAACTTTTCCGCACCATGACTTGCGAGACAGCCGCGAGATGGCATCAGCTGGCGTCGGCCTTGAGTTGTGTCTCGGCAAATAAACAACAGATTTGTATCAATTTGGTTGACGGTTTGAATCAAGACGTCGGCGAATTTGATCTCAAGGTTCTCCACAATAAATATGGAGTACCGGTAAGGAAGTAAGTCACGTGCGGAAGCTAGCTGCCAACTTAAGCCCTCAACAATAAAATGTCCGGAATGCGAAGAAAACTAAAATGCTAAAGCATGTGCATTTTCTTCTATGCATTCCTCCGATTCCAGAGCGATCTCCAGGCGATTCATAAGTGAGTCACGATTCGCACGCGGGACGCGATTCGCATGAGATCTGGCCCATGGCGCGAGTAGCGATTTCCTTGCGGGACGCGATTTGACCGCGAGTGCTGTGTTTCAGCCTTAAGAGCTACGTATTCGAAGCATAAATAACCATATACTAATCAGCGTGTCTGCCCTAGACAATATCTGCGACGGCCGGCCGGTAGAGGCGCCTCGATCGCGTTGGCCGCGCCGGAACAACAGCGGGTGCCAGACACCGCAACTACCGCGTACCGTATTCTATGACCGTGCCGCGCACCAACGAGCGTCACAGCCAGATTCGTCCAACCGCACACTTGATTGGTGGAAGCTTTCACAGCATATTTATTGTTTTGCGCCTCAAGAACTATATTTAAAAGATTTAAAAGTAAAACCAAGCCTCTGTACCGGTCTTGGCCACGCTGCGTTATTGCCAGTCGACGCATTTCCTTGCCCATGGATGGAAAAGGAAGGCGTGTACGATGTTCGGGTCTTTATAACTGCATTCTCTGGATATTTTCGTCTCTATTGCCATGATTTCAGCCTCCTAAAAGCATGCATCGCCGTGAATTTTCGCATATTCAGTAAAGGCCCAGCCTTAGCGGTCGAAGCAATACGGATTATTTGAATCGCTTCAAATTCAAAGAATCGCCCCTTTTAATAACCATCAATTAAATTGGAATATTCTAACTTCAAACTATGAACGGTTCTTACCAAGATCACTAGACCAACGTTTCATCTCCTCGAAGGCGTACACAGACAAGGTACAACGCAACATAGTACAATTTTGCAAAGTAATGACAATGAGTACGAAGACATGAATAATTATGTATTATGTATTATCAAAATATCACCAACAGGCAATGCCCAGTGACAGGCGAAGTCAAAATTTAAAACAGCATACATACACTAAAAAATACACATAATACATAATAAAGATGATAAACATTCAAAATGCACAGTAAGGGTATACACTAAGAATACAAAACCTATCCTATGGCGCCGCGATGACGTACATTTTCACGCAGTTTTTAAACGAACATATGCTCAATCTCATACTAAACATATCTACCGCCGGAACTTTACGTAAAAAGCAGTTCATCTCCTCGGGAAGGCGGTTAAAAATCCGTGTCTTTACAGTGTTCACACGAGCGTACGGTGTTTGGAACAGCGAAAGACGACGGGTGGCGCGCCCAGGAATGTGGAGCGAGAAACAGCTGAGCAGATAGGGGGAGCCAACCTTATCTCGGTAAATGTTCCTCAGAAACATCAGGTCGTACTGTCGACGTCTGGCCTTCAAGGTAGGTATACCAAACATTTGCAGCAGATCTTCATAGGCCAGAGAGCGAGTCACAACATTGTTGGCTCGGGACGCCATCCACATAAGAAACTTATGCTGAACGCGTTTCAGTCGCTCCACATGTGACTTGGCCGCGCCACCCCAAATTACACACCCGTATTACAGGATGGACCGGACGTTTGCATGGTACGTGGCCTGCAAGGTTTCCTTGCATAATTTCTGCCGAGGAAGACCAGTTTGGAAAGATCTGATCAAAACGCCGAGAGCTCTGTTGGCTTTATAAATAGTTTGATTGATGTGAGCCGAAAAGGTTAATTTTGTATCCAACATGACGCCTAAATTACGTACCTCAGAAACGCGCTCAAGAACCGATCCACCGATGGAATACGCATGTTGAACATGAGATGTTCTTAAGCTCACCGTGAAGGCAAAACATTTTGATGGATTTAGGCGTAGCTTCCAGTCTGCCGACCATCTGCTGAGACTATCTAGGTCAGACTGGAGCTGGTCACCATCAAACGTTGTCCTCACACGGTGATACAGTTTGACATCGTCTTGACATTTGACATCGACATCATTTGACGACGACATCGATGACATTTTACATTGACATCGACATCATTTGACAATTAAAAATGACTGGGATACATTTAGGACAATGTTAACGATAGTATTACATAAAATCTCTACAAATACGTTTAACAAATGAACAAAAACGAAAAGGCACAACGAGCATCATGATAACGAAAAGACGAGAAAACTCACAATAACTACGACACAACAAAAGTGGGCACCAAGATAACATATGAGAAAAAATGCATCATGCAACACAAAACAAGAGACAGTGGTGTCACCGAGCATCGCACAGAACACCATATCTGATCTCATTAGCCACAAAATAAGGTTGTTAGAACAGGGTTGCCTTGTCCGTTAGGACTTGGACTAGAATGATGGAGGATGATTAGCGAGAAATGAAGGAATGCAAAATATGATAACACGAGCGAAAAATAAACGAAATACGTCAAGGGCATCCACGGTTCATTGCGAATGTCTTTGACAGCATTTCGTGCATGACGAACATGAGCTTCCTGAAAACACACCTATTATTAAAGAACGAGCTGAAAGCAAAGTTTTCATTACATTCCTTGGTGTCTGCAAGTTTCAGGCCACCTTTATAGTCTGCACGTCATATCAACAATACGAGCATTATATCGAATATAGCATTACATTGGTATAATTGGCGTGGTGATGTGATACTGGTAGTATACCAAATGTGGCTGCATAATTTGGAATAAATTATGAGGGGGAGAGGAGGGGAATCAGCCCATGCAGGCGCAGTGGTACATAATGCATACCAGTCTCCACCTGTCTTCTCCCGGGCAGTCCCCGGACAGTACCCGGACTGCAGCCCGCCTTCAGGTGACCTTCAGACCAGCCAGGCGCCGCCTGATCACGAGGCTCCGTCCTCAGTGGCACGTCCGACCCAGCCTGAGGTGAGAACGGCACCTCAACGAACGACTTCCCTGCACCCGATCGCACATCACGGCGCCGGAGCGGGGCGGGCGGGGCGGGATGAACTGCCGGCACGACCTTCACTGTGCCCCGACAGACAGACGTTCCGTCTCTATTGCCATGATTTCAGCCTCCTAAAAGCATTTAGCCACAAAAGACAGACAAAAGACAGAAAGACGACAGACAGACGTTTCGTCTCTATTGCCATGATTTCAGCCTCCTAAAAGCATGCATCGCCGTGAATTTTCGCATATTTAGTGCCCCGGCAGTGCCCCGACAGACAGACGTTCCGCGAACGGGGCGCGCGGAGGCAGCCCCGCTCCCAACAGCGGGCCTCTGGAGTCCGGATCCCTCTGGACTGCCCCGCCGCCAGACGTTGCAGGTAATAGCAACCGCGCGGACACTGATCGGGTTCTGTGCTGCAGTGACGTCACCACCCGTCCCCGTCAGCCGACCGATCGGGCCATCTGATCTGGAGAAAGACGCAAATGGAAAACAAACCACGGCCGACTATACACATGATGCCTTGAGATGCAGGGAATAATGCATTAATTCCAATGCATGGAACATGAGCCCATCACATTTCTGTATGCCATGCCATACCTGCATAACTCTGTTTAGTTATCCATTAACTCGAAAATCCCCTCGTGTTTTCCGTGATAGACATACTGAAGTCGGAATCATTGAATGCAGGCGAGCCCGAGTAGCATTGGTCACGAGTTCCTTCATGGCCACCTGCTTCTCTGCATTTTGGGTCAGCGGACCTTGTGATGGTTCTCGTGAAGCACATAAATCACCTCATGTGCACATAATATAGTGCACATAAATCACCTCATTTCAAATATTATTTTCATCCATGGTTAACATTAACAGTAAATCTAAAAGTAAAAAGCAGAAGATGCTGAGCAGATTAGATGAAGATGATGAGCAGATTACCAGGTTATTTATTTTGTATAGGTCTTCAATGGAACTCCGATTCCTCGCTTTTATATCAAGAGAAATTGAAAAGTAGTGGGAGGACAGGAGTAGGAGGACCCAGTAGGTCCTCCTACTCCTGCAGGACATTCCACGACAGATCGACAAAAAATCCAAGATCACACCACCACATTTTGTATTTTGATGACATTTTGTCAATAGGGTTCTCTTGTGCCCTTAAGTCGATGGTGACATCGCCAGACCCTTATGGTCAACGATTCTCGAGATATAGCCTCGGACATTTTTGCGAGGTCACGCTGCAGGGTAATCTTTGGAGGCCTGTAGATCCAAAACCAATGTACATAATGCATCATATAGGCATTTCTTCGTGACCGCAATGAGCTGGGCAACATTTTGATCATCTCCAATTTGCAAAATTGTGAGTTTTGATTTCTTGATGACGTCACATTGTTTTATATTGTGTCTATACCCCCTCCACATCAAACAAATATTTTTTCTTCTTCTTCATATTAAAGGTTCACTATTTATCTCGTGATATGACAAAATCAAAAAGGTAATATTTCTAAAAATATTTTATTTTATTTTTTTAATACTTCAGTTTTTGCCAATACAACATTTTAAGGGCATTTGCAGTAGAATACCGCCACTTACACTGCATTTGGGGGTTGCAGGGGAGGATCTGCATCCGCGAAAATACATGTGGAGTGGGTGATATATATTAACCCTCGCCCGGGTAGGGCAAAATCACTACGTGTTCGGGTAGGGGGGGGGGGGGGGGTTGTACGACCACCCCCTACCCCCTTAGCGTTTCGCCCCTAGTTGAGCTAGAGCTTCGATGCAAAAACGAGCGTGTTGCTTGTGACGAGAGGAAGCCGCTGATATCCGATTTTAAGGTCTTGGTTCATTGTGTGATCTCTGAGGTCATGTCAATGACCCAAAAGTCATCAAAATTGTAAATGCGAATAAATTGAATTTAATCGAGCTGGAATCGTGAATGAGCATATCATAATGCTTATTGGGTGCCACTTGACACTTGTATACATACTTATAGGCAGTATGTTGTATTATATCGGAGACTGCAATGCAAACCTTGCAGCTTGAAGGTTCCGATAAGGACACCTTGGTGAACTTCTAGCTCAAGTATCGCAAACTCGGTCACTCTTTTCTTGGTTGCTGCTCACCCCACATACGGATAATCCTATCCCCAGAATGATGGGAAAACCCCAGCTTAGTGAGAACTGCAGTTTTAGCAGTGACAATAGCTGTCCTGTTCGTTTTTTTTCATGTGCTAAAAGTGATTTGTCACCTTAGTATTACATGGCAAATATGTTTTCCAATGACTGCAACATGACACTGGAAATATTGTCGGTTCTTTAATCGATTTTGTATTTCTTTAGTAAGCGAATGTCAGCTCCGTAATGATTATTCCATTCTGGCTAAAATAAAATAATTCTTGCCGTAATTCTTAATTTTCGCCAACATCTCCGATCCTCTTTTTAAGCTTCTAAGACTTGAATAAATACAAAATAAGATGAACTGATTTTAATATGAATGTTGCTCATTGCTACATACCCGGACTAAAATGGCCGATAATGTGCCATCATCCTTTTACAACTTTTAAGAATAAAAATAACACCAACACAGAGTATACTCTGTTTACTCTGTTTGGGACCGTACTAAATAGCGGTCCCATCCATACATGCTTGTCCGGGTATCGATAATGGTTCTATTTTTAAACAAACTGTTAAATTGAAATAACATTAACTTAATTAAAAGTATAATCAATTAAGTTAAATACAACACAATTTTTTAAAATCATAACCATAATTATTTTGCCATAATTATTGTTCCAACAAACGACCGGCACGTTATGCCTCTAAGCATAGATAACAGAAGACCTGGATTTGACACGGAAATCAGCGCTTTAAAATATGAGGCCGACATTTCGAAAGGATCTCCTCAGTTGAAACCCAGATTCTCGGCTCAATATCGACATAAATCAGCGAAACTGAGGATTTAGCAATTTGCTTGATAACGACTAGTCATGTAAATGCGGTAAATTCAGCCGAAAACAGGGTTGTTTCTAGCTCAAAAGTAAAACACATGTACACAAAACATTGTTTTGTATTAGCTACAAGTGTCTATCCCATTAACCATCTTCTTGTTGCCCGTCCTTGTTCAGCTTGTCTTCCCACCAGTCAGTTTGCGCCTCTTATCATCGCTTTGTGATCTCGCGTCTGACCCTGAGGCGATGTCGGGTTTTTGCTTGGCGTGCACGTCACTGTTCACCTCGCGCACCATGTTCCCAGCGAACAGATTAAACAGAGCTCCTGCCATCTTCCGCATGAGGTTACCCACCAAGTTGTGACCCTTACTGCAGGAGGCCCCGCTTAGGTAAGCATCCAGTCTTCCCAGGTCGTTCACTACCTCCACGAATGCCTTTCTGGGAAGGTCACACCCTAGCAGCTTGCGACGGTTGACCTCCTTCACCAGCTGTCTTCATACTCCACAGATCTTCCTCCTGGTGACGTAGGTAGCCCGCGGCCAAGGCCGCGCGACGTCCGCGGATCCCTTATCGCCTATGGTGTCGGATGGATGTTGCCCATCAGGCGGAGGCGGGCTCCGGCCAGGCACGGGCACCGGAAGAGCACGAGCTCTGGGTGTCCGCCCCCTCTCGGCAGACGGTGCAGAGGGAGGCTGGGCACCCCTTGGTGCTGCACTGAGAGCACGCTGGCATCGGCCGGCGGCCGATCCGATGTAGATATGATTCGGCACGTCCCCAGTGACCGGCGCGCAGCTGGTGGACGTTACCGCGGCGTCTCGGTCGTCACCGGGGTGGTGTCGGGAGTCGATCTCGCATGATGGACCGGAAGAGCCCGGCCGGCCATTCGGACTGATCCAGTGGTGGGTGGCGGCGCGGCCTGCAGCCTTCATGGCCGTGCGGACGTCGGTAGGAGTGTCTTCCTGCGGCAGGGCCGAGGCTTCCCCGTGGAGGGCGTCCGCGCGCTCGTTGCCGGTTAACCCGCAGTGGGATGTCACCCACTGCAGGTGTTCTGCCCGGCCGCTGTTACGCAGGGTCAGTAGGGTGGTCCAGATGTCCGCTCCGAGGACCGATCCCTGCGCGGCCGGACCTCCCTCCAGCAGTCGCAGCGCCGCCTGGGAGACTGTGCAGACCACCAGCGTCCGGGTGCCGACTTCGAGCTCCGTCGCAGTCTGCAGAGCTGACCGTAGAGCGCAGAGCTCTGCCCTCGTGCTGGAGCACAGAGTGCCCGGCGGGACGCGTACTTTCCGCTCTTCGCCGTTAGATCAGGGCTCCGCCCCCGCCGCGCGCCACCCCAGCCTCCGCTGAACCGTCCATCCAAATCCATGTCGCATCGGGCGGGAGGGCGGCTAGACACACTTCTCCGCCGCCGCCCTCTGCACCTGGTCTGGGGCGCCCCGCCCTCTGCAGTCCTCTACGGCAAGACCGAAAGATATATCGGTCGTCTGTCTTCATGGCGGCAGGGGCTCACGCAGCCGCGCCTCGAAGGGTTGTCGGCCGCCCTAACCAGGGCGAGTGCTTCACGCCCCTCGTTCCTCCAGCCTTTTACTTTGTTTTTCAGCCGGCGGGGCGCACACGCGTCTCCGTTCGTCCGCAGTGGGTCACGACACCCCGCAGTGGGTCGTGGGTTAATTTCTAAGTTCAAAGGAATGAAGCGAAATTTGACTATATTGAAATACATTTTAAATACCTGAAGCCTGATGGAAGCATCTTTTTGGATAGCTTGGAGTAGATTTCGTCCAGATCACTGAACTTCTCCTTCTTAAAGAACTCCTCGGCCTGGTTCTTCAGGGCCTGATTCTGGTGGGCACGGCGGGCCGATGGTGCTGCCAGGCGTGTTGGACGTTTCTTCATTGTTCTCGGCCTCGCGGTCTTGGGGTAAGCCTAAACAATTGAAGAGACAGCATCCCTCTTGAGCCTGAGGCGCTGTCGTTTAGTGGGAGAGACGTGGTGAAGTCCTCCGGCCTGAAATGCAGCTCGCATAGCCCTGAGAACTCCAATTTCCACGCATCCTGGTGGCGGACGCAGGCGACCCATCGTGCTCGAAGTGCTTTCTTCTTTGGGAAAGAAAACACGCATTTATTGGAAGACGGGACCACACTCCTCTTCATTTTCTCTCCTTCCTGCTTCGTGGGCTAGAATCCCGAACGGCAATTAACCGCTGCACATTTCTTTGCGATGATGCACAAGCCAAGTGCAGTACACAATTAAAATACACCAAAATACCAAGCACGCATTATTGTCTAGGCATTGCAGCAACCAATATTGTATATAATTGATAACTAAGGTACTGGTGCACTGATGGTATGGCAGTGCAGCAAATATGACAACTATTTCCAACGCATTATGTGGCTGCAAACTGACAACAAACAACAAATTCAAGAAAACCATTTTACAACGGGGAAAGCAACTAATATTATGAAATAACCTAATTTTGTGGGCACGTGGAAATACGATTTCAGCACCGTTGATCGTTCACTGCTGCTAATGTTCGGCCTCATATTTGAAAGCGCTGATTTCCGTGTCAAATTCAGGTCTCCTGTTATCTATGCTACAAGATATCAACGTTTAGCGCGACTCCTCCGTCCTCAGACACTTCGGACAACCATGGGCTTCGCCACCGGGGGGGGGGGGGGGGCAATCAGGAAATCCCCGAAATTCGGGGGATAGAGTGTCTTTTGTCCCCCCAACTTTGAGCACATGACACTCCCCTCAAATTTCAAACAGTAAACACCTCAAGCACCTTCAACAGTAAGAATATACAGTTATCCAGGGAATACAATATAAATTTTCGCGCCGCTCCGCGGCGCAATTGCAATACACATTCAATTGTATACGAGTTAAAATAAAATTATAAATTAGAACCGTTTTGCTGCGCATTTATGTTTTGTTTATATGTTGCTACTTTTCTATATAATTTGGAAAAATAGTTCGTTTTATCACCTTTGTTACCGCACTCTTAAACGAAAAAAACAACATTTTTAGAGGTCATAGAGGAAAAAAATGCATATCCAGGGCATACAAATCAAAATTTTGGCGCCGCTTCGTGGCACAATTCCGGGTTCCAGGGCTTGGGCTTAAAAATATTAGAAGTTAGTATAGTTGATTCCAAACTGAGGCCTATTTCAAAAAGAAGTTAGTAATTGCACATGTTTGCGATTACAAACGCAAGAAAATATTGCAAACCTCACAAAAAGACATTTCACAAACATTCACCACCTCTGAATTAGCGATTGTAAAGAAAATTGTAAACACAAATGTTAGTAGAGCAGAAACCTCGAAATCAAGAACGTTTGTATTACACTTGATGCTAATGACAAATAATTTGATTGTTAACAAATTAATTTAACAAATATTTACATTATGGTTTATTTTTTTATTCAATATAAAATTAGTTATAGGGGGAATTATCTTTTAATTAACATTTCATCGGAATGCAAACTCTGATCGTAAAAATGCATCTTGGTAAGCAATTAGAGTAAACAGAATTTGGCCATTCACCAGGTGACGGAGCATAACAACAGAACTACTATTAAAAGAAAGATCGTTGCATTTCTCTACCATTTTTTCACCTAACCTAGCCGATTTCCTACGTCGTAAAGGGTGAAGGTTCACTGCACATTGCACAAGACATCGTTGACCGCTGCAATTCTATCGCCAAGCGCTTTCTCCCCGCGATGGCGCCCCTCACAGCGCAATCGGTAAGGTGCACTGTGACTGGACTTCAAAGCTGGAGATCCCTGTTCGAATCTCTCTGTAAATAACTTTTTTGGGCAGCTATACCTATGTATAACTAAACCATTACCCTAACCACCTCGGCAACGTAACAACCTCACCAAGAAAATAACCTGACCAGTCAAACAATGTCAACTATCAATGCAGTTTCTGAAATTTAGAACCCCTGACCCACTGGAATTACAAGTTTGTAATTGCAAACATTTCCTCACTTCCGTCAACCTTTGAGAAATAGAACATGTGCACACATGTGCAAACATTTTTACAAACAATATCTTTGTAAACTAGTTTGTAAATAGTAAATTGAGATTTACTGCCCTGGGGTTTTGTGAAATCCAAACTACAAACATGTGTTCAAATTATTTGTAATAACAAATACATTCTTTGTAATTACAAACTTTTTTGCTTTGTGAAATTGGTCACTGGTGTCGCTGGTTCCAAAGTTGAAATGGCAGACCCCATCAGTGTACTAACTCCAGCTCCTAAAAGTTGGTATACCTGCCATGCCATACCATGCCATACCTGCCATTCTGCATTCTCCATCCTTGTGACGTGACTTTTCATTCGTTTTGTTTGGCCCATTCAACGCTTGGGAAGGGGGCCCTTTCAACGCTCGGGAAGGGGCCCTTTCGAGGCGCCGCCCCCCGGACGAAATTCTGGTTACGTGCCTGTGTGGACTGTGGTTAATTAACAGCCATGCATGCCACTGCAACTTAGCAGTAATGCGCAAGAAAAATCGTTCATTTTTTTAAGAAGCGGAAAGTACGCTAATTTAGTCAAGTCACCTCTCTAGGCAGTGGCGTCGATACACCATTTTGAGTGTGTGTGTGTGTGGTGTGGGGGGGGGGGGGGGGGGGGCAGCCATGGGTTTTGGGGCCAGCCCCATTGGGCTAATGCTAAAATCCTGCGAATCTGGGGGCGGGGGCGGACTCCCGCCGGAGCGATCCGCCCACAGCCCTCCCCCCTCCCGGTGGCGACGCCCCTCTCTCTAGGTACCACTGACACAGCAAGTAGCGGGAGTATCCCGAGGCAAGTTGGCAGTGGCGCACGCAGGGCGGGGGGGGGGGGGGGGGGGTCAAAAGGGTCAGCTGACCCCCCTCGAAATTTATGACGGGCACGCATAAAAAGGACCCGTATTCTGGCCCATACCTGGCAGGGGCCCGGTCTTCGTCAGGCCTGATCGAGGCAGGGGCGCGGTACTGGCAAAGGCGTGATATGGGGCTCGGTCAGGACGAGAGCCCGGTCCTTGCATATTACTGATGCGGGACCGTTTCTGGTAGGGGCCCTCCTTGTCTTGGTCAGGCCCGATCGAGGCAGGGGCCCGGTGCTGGCAAAGGCGTGATATGGGGCCCGGTCAGGACGAGGGCCCGGTCATAACAGGGCCCGCTCCTGGCAAATTATTTGATACGGGCCCCTTCCTGATTGGGGCCCGTTCCTGGTAGGGGCCTGATCGAGGCAGGGGCCCGGTGCTGGCAGAGGCGTAATATGGGGCCCGGTCAGGTCGAGAGCCCGGTCACAACAGGGCCCGATCCTTGCATATTCTTGATACGGGCCCGTTTCTGGTCGGGGCCCGATTGAGGCAGGGGCCCGGTGCTGGCAAGTGGCAAAGGTGTGATAGGGGCCCGGTGAGGACGAGGACCCGGTCTTTGCAAATTATTGATAGCACGGGCCCGTTCCTGATAGGGGCCTGGTCTTGGTCAGGCCCTATCGAGGCAGGGGCCCGGTGCTGGCAAAGGCATGCATTAGGGGCCCGGTCAGGCGTAAAGCCCGGTTCCCACCATATCCCATATACTCAGCCCTATATCTCGTTGAACTCATGAATCCACGTCCCCCCAACTTCAAACCTGTGGCGGAGCCCTTGCGGACAACGGCTCCGGACACATCAGGCACATAATGGATATGACCTTCACGTCAGCTAAAGGGCGCAAACACTGCGCAGTTGGATGAGGGTGGCAGGACAGGGACGGGATTTCCGACCACAGCTTTGCCATTAACTACTAATGAGGGTTTCGATGGCCAGAGGAAATCACGCGAATCCTGGCGCCGGTGTATTTAAGGGCGACGTGGGCCCCCTCCCAGACAATCGGTCACCATGGCTCGCCACGCTGCCTCGCTCACCGCTGCTGTTCTGCTGGTCCTCGGACTAGTCATCCTCAACGTTCAGGGTAAGCTTGCATATGTTGCCATTGTTGTGAAGTCTCTGGCTTCTACAAGTAAATTCCCGTTTCAAAGGGGGCTATACCAATTTACCCAACAAATTAAGTAAATACATTCAGAGACGAAGTTATGAGGACTGTGTCTGGAACTTATTTCTTAAGCTACTTGATGTAAGCATTAATCATCACCATCATCATGATGCTGTTCAATTACTGAGTTGCCTGGTGCTAGCACGCAACAATTTCCTAAACTATACATCCTAAACGTTCGCTGCAGTCAGTGGATAGAGAAGAACCATGCTCGCAATACAACGTGTTTGTCTTCTGCAAAGTGCTCACGACGTTCCGCTCTCCACAGCTCAACATTACTGCGGTGGCAAGCCGTGCCTCCCACCAGGAAGCTGCCAATTCGTCAGCTACCAGCGGGTGTGCCGTTGCGGAAACGAAGTCTGTTCGCCCTACCAGCGATGCGAGACGAGGGTGGCTCAGTGCTTCGCTCCTCCGTGCCCGGAGCATTACGTATGTGTGTAAGGTACACACTGCAGTTTTCGAAGTCCAGCGGTCTGCGCGAATTCAGGCTTGTTTAACATGGTAAATTTATCAGTTGTATGCCTTCGGTAACCTCTATCCACTATTCCCTAGTGTTGCGATTGTGCTTATGATATTGCATGGGATCCCTATATCAACGATTTTAATACATCTCTTAAGTTGTGTGATGTTTATTGGTTATTGGTGTTTATGGACGCTTCAACAGCGAATATTAGTGCGCGGTTGTGTGACGTTTACTGAAGTAGAAGACCGCGTTGTCATCAACCTCTGACGCAGTTGTTTCAATATGTTTACAAGAGAATGCAACTTTTAACTGGCCAACCAATGCCACATAGAACGGTTTTCGACAACCACACTTAGTTCATTGAACGTTTCGTTACACACGTATGTTTGCTATCTTTAGGGGAGACCGGGGCACGTTCTGTCACTTTAACAAAAATGGCCCTGGTGGGCACACTTTCAAGAGTTGGGGATTGATACTTCCCATTACTGTTACATACAGCAATAGCTTCAACTCGTTTATAGGAGTTCAAGAGGTATCCCAGTTTGTTTTGACACCAGTGTCGACAATGTGGTGATGACTCATCTGACAGAACCTGCCCCATATATGGAGCACGTTCTGTCACCTACGGGGGCACATTCTGTCACCTACGGGGGCACATTCTGTCACCTACTGGGGCACGTTCTGTCACCTACGGGGGCACATTCTGTCACCTACGGGGGCACATTCTGTCACCTACCTACGGGGGCACATTCTGTCACCTACGGGGGCACATTCTGTCACCGACGGGGGCACATTCTGTCACCTACCTACGGGGGCACATTCTGTCACCGACGGGGGCACATTCTGTCACCTACGGGGGCCCATTCTGTCACTGATGGGGCACTTCCTGTTATCACCGAACGGTCATCTGTAGACCGTGGCGTCTCTGAGGGAGAGCGAGCGGCTTTCATTCATCGCCAGCATCAATAGTGTAGAAAATGAAGGCCAGATAGGATCCCAACACTGCATTCTTGCGTTTTCTTCTTGGTTATTCATGCACAAATAATATGAACCGTATTGTTTTACACATACCATTATCGTGGCCAGCTTTTCCCAGCCTCTGCAAACATAAACACTTGAGGTCAAGGTATTAACAACATGGTATGGAGCAGATTTGTATTTTCGAACAGCGCCAGTCAATCGACACTTTGTGCGTTTTTTTTTTTTTGGGGGGGGGGGGGGGGGTCGCTGTCAACAACAACCACGTCTTGGCTAACTAAACAACTTCTGATTCTGAGCAAACTTTTGGTTTGCTGCCAACAACCCTATTCTGTCTCCGATGACCACTCATACCTCCTTTACACCCACCGCTCCCATGAAGCGCATGTGGAAGGTGGTGGAGATACGGGCTGGGGCGTCTGCAGCAGGCAGATGAGGTCCTCGAACTATCGTCCTCGAACCTCGAACCTCTAACTATCGGCAGATGAGGTCCTCGAATAACAAGCAATCATTTGTATGGTCATTTATAAGCGATACGACTAGGAATCAGGACCAGATTCAGTGACAGAACGTGCCCCAGATTAGGTGACAGAACCTGCCCCACTCGACGTAGGTCACACTTTTTCGTTTATTTTTTTAACTAAAATCTTGGGAGACTGGGGCAGAACAACGCTCAGCACGATATTCTGGACATTCGTGACTTCCATGACAGTATTCAAAGCCACTATAAAGTTATCTGAATAGCCATAAACCAAAATTGTGTTCACTTCAAAGTTTGGATTTCATCATCATGGTGCATTGAAAGCAAAACAAAAACAAAACAATACAAACGGAGATATGGTGGGAATGTGCAAAAGCACGTAAGTGCTTATATCTTGGCACCATTTCCCACTCATACGCATACATATATATTATACACACACAACGCACATACACTACCCCCCCCCCCTCCCCTCCCCTCCGTCCCTTCCTCTGGCCTGGTTATACACATTAAGCCACGGCCGTACAATAACCACCAATTGATTTATCAAACGTCACTTACGTCAAATTCATCATCAAACCGTGGCATTTAGCTGTCAAAACGTTTTGAAGTTCTTATATACTTCTGCACAGATGCAATCACAGCCAAACCAGCAGCCTCATTCAAAGTATGACCGTACAAGACTACAGCTAGTTTGTCGCTAATACTTAATTTATTGTAATCTACTATCAAATTTAGAAGCGTTTTATTCTTCTCTTGGCAAAATATACTGAGGGCAGAAAAATAAAGTGTTTGACTGTTTCAGCAATTGGTTCACAGTTGCAATGCGGTGAGTCAACCTGAGGAGAATTTATCCTGAACAAGTGAGCATTCAAGCTAGACATGCCAAGTCTTAGTCGTGTATGTAGAATGCTATTTATTTTGTATCCTAAGCTGTAGTATAATGGCGGTTTAGTCAAATCATACATCTTAGCAATTGCTTGTGCCTTGTTTGAAGGAACGATTACATGCTATTGTTTTGACATCTTCTGGAAGCCTGTTCCACCGTCGGATGGTAGCCGGAAAAAATGCATTTTGAAAGGACAAACGGGTTGATGGTAAAGTTATGTTACTTGAGTTCCTAAGATTGCGGGCTGTAATTTCGTGCCGTGTGGCTGGAATCACATCTAGAAGATATTGAGGAACATTTTGTTTGATTTTATAGAACATATTTAAGCTACTGATTTCTCTTCTATAGAAGAAGGAATTAGGCTGGACAACATTGCATACTATAGTATGCAATGTTGTCCAGCCTAATTCCTCCAGCAAAGCGTCTGTGGAGGTCCTCCAGTTATAAGTCTGGCTGTCCGATTTGGAATATTTTCTAGGCTTAATCCGCGAGTTACTGGGGTATATTTCATAACGCGACTTACTGGGGGGGGGGGGGGGGGGGGGCTATTTTTAGCCCCCCCCAAAAAAAAGAAGCAAAAATGGAAATGCGTTTTTATGCATAGTAATGCTGTGAGAAGTGACCGATTTTTGTCATTTAAAGGTCATAACTCAGTCATTTTTAAAGATATCGACTTGAAATTTGGTACACATATTCACCGCATACGTCTCAATCACATATATTCCGGTTTTTGGATAACTCTGATTTTTCTTGAAAGTTTTGTAACAAACAAAAAATTATTTGGATTTCTCAAAATTTTGAATTTCACAAAATCTCAAAAATCCGAGATAGCAGTTTGATATCCAGGTCTATTGTCAGTAATTTGATTAGAGCAATTTAGTTTATCTCAAATATCATACCTTTGACAGCATTTTCCGCAAACCATTATTTTGCAACAAAAACCGAAGAACATGACGTCACTCTGACGTCATTCCCGGTTGATCTATCATAGCCTCATATTTTTATTTTTGTCAACATGTGTAGAATTGATGTGAGAGAAAGTACTGCAAGTTTGGTGACAATGCCGATGTTTGTTTAGGAGTTATTGCAAAATAACGGGAGGGGGGTGGCAAAAAATAGCCCCCCCAGTAACTCGCGGGTTAAAGAATCAGTGACAGATGCCCGTGATATACTGCGTCACTGTAATCAAATATTGGTCTTATATATGTCACATACATTTGTTGTAAGGTTTGACTATGAATATGCGCTGCTATTGGGTAAAGTGGCCCCAGTGCCGCATTCGCTTTTTTAACAATTTATTTTATGTGGAAATGGAACCTGAGGTCCCATTTCTGTTGAAAAAAACAATCTTTTCAAATTTTGACCAATCCGGTCGCAGGCATGTTGTTGCTTTGATAGTACCGGGCCAATCCAAGCAAAAATGAACATATGTTATGAAACAACAACATACCTCCGGTGGATAGTTCACGAGAAAACCCCGCTGACAGAATGTGCCCCGTGACAGAACGTGCCCCCGTCTCCCCTACGGAAAGAGATGAATTACATGTCATGGCGTTCGAACTCCTACGTGTTTATATGAGTCGCCGTAAATAGCTGGCCAGGCGGCAAAGAGAGCAATCATGTTAGCTTGGCAACCAGGAATGCGATATAGCGCGAGCAAGTACCGTATGCCGGCAGGGCATATTAGAAGAGGCGAAGGAGTGGTCAGGAATACCTCAGTAATGGGCATTGCTGAGATGGGTCAGCAGGTCAAGCTGTGACACTGTGACTTGCCGCAAAATGCATGTACACATTATATTTATGACATGCTCTAACTTATGTTTTTTTGTTGTTGTTAGAAACACTTGTCAGCTTGACATAGTAATAATAATATACGTGATTACAATCATACAATAATAATATTATGCAACACTTAACAAGAATAGTACAATGTTACAACTCTTATTGTCCGCATACACATAATTTACGTATCGGTAGGTACAGAGTGTATCACCTTTCATGTTCATTGCACAAGAACAATGTGAAATATTCTCGGATTTCATATTTGACCTATATATCATAATCACCTCTCCTGGCATATATTATCCACAGACGATCCATTACCATTTCCTAATATATAATACCAGATATATTATTATATGGTATCATTAGGTATATACCCATTCATTGGCGCTGGCTTCGGGATCCTTACTCAGCAACAAGCTACGCTTAGCTGAGTGGGGTCCACAAACTACAAAGTACCAGCAAGACAAGCTTGAAAATAGACCAGAATTTGTCCTCCGCCCTGTATGACTGATATCCCCTTTACTAACACAGTGAATCAATCCATCCTCATCCTGTCCTGGATGAGGATGAGAGTGAATGAATCCATCCTCATCCTGTCCTGGATGAGGATGAGTGAGGATGATATTCTGGGACGTAGTTGGGGGGCAGTCATTTGCTATTTTCAACAATGACTACTTTCCGCCTTCTCTTATATCACCACATCTACACCCAAACTACCTCTCTTCATATCTACATTACTTTTGATAGGCGTCTGTCTGTCTGTCTCTCCGGAACGAATTTAACCCAGTAAAGAGGCAGTTCTACATTGCAGTACCACATTGATATAAGCACGAGATGCACGTCATTTTAAGGTTTTGAAACGAGTTACGGATACCACCGAGTAGTGTATAATTCGTACATTTCCGACGCATTTGATACGATAGTTACAGACAGTTTTAGGTTGTGCAGTTTTGGGCGAAGGTTTGTGCTGTAACTAACATAGGAGGTGTTAATAAATATTTGACCGTAAAAAAAACAGTTTACGGATACTTATATCCGTTTTACATCGCTTCACTCCAGTCGAAAGCCAATCAGATCCGACCACGGATACCACAGTGCCACAACCAATGGGAAGCAACCACGGAATCACTGCGAAACGAAGGTCATCGACATACGGTACGGCATATATCAATGAACATATACGCTAAGCGGGGGTGGAGTTTTCACGGGTTTAACGGGTGTATAACGGGTGTCATAGGTGTTCCACGGGTATAATGGGCGAGTGCCGGCTATAACGGGTTTATCACGTGTTCCACAGGGGCACAACGGGTACTACAGGTGTATGTCGGGCAACGTAGGTTTTTGACGGGTACCTTGGGTGTATGATGGGTACACACACGTATTATAGGTACGACAGGTATCACTGGTAGTACGGGTTATCAATCCCTAATTGCCTATCCCTAATTGGCTTGCACCACCACTTGACACCAGTAATCGCCCAGTGGAGCGGACGGGTTAGCACTAGTGCTTTTCTATGTTTTTTTCCATTTCTTAGCTGGGAGTGCCGCGACATTTTCTTTTTTGTTCTTTGGTGTTAACGTAAGGTGTCGTGCGTCGTTGGGATCGAAAGCGGGGGCACTCCTGGTCACCTATTAATGCACTCACAAAAAATCAACACCCGCGCCGTGTGTTGACACACCTAGCCCGTGTGATGCCCACACAACCTAAAATACGTCGCCTGGAAGGTGTTTTATTTAGCACTCAGGGAGGTGTACCGGAACAACCGTGATCGCCGCTGCATGGGGTGTATAGGTTTAACGGAACACCCTTGATAACCGCTGCATGGGGTGTCGAGGTGTCGCAATACTCATGCGGGGGTGTCGATTGACGCCTCTGCCGGACGTAATGCGGGAGTTCGTTTACCGCTGGGAGAGGCGTAACGTCACCGCTGCATGGGGTGTCGAGGCGTCGCAATACTCATGCAGGGGGTGTCGATTGACGCCTCAGTCGGGCGTATTGGGGGAGTTCGTTTACCACTGGGAGAGGCGTAAAGGTCGCCGCTGCTTGAGGTGTAGACGCGTCGCAAGACGCTCCGGCTTTCTTAAAGCATTCTACAGGCATGATTTCACATGTATTTAACAAGAACGACAACAACCAAACGTTAATCAACATCGCACAGCAGTGTCCAAAAATAAAGCAACGTATAACAGTCTGAGAACAAGACATGTCTAAGTTGCGTTCACTCCTAGCAAACGGTCATGGTGTTGTCCCCTCATTGTCCCCCTTCATATTAAGTTGCCCACGCTATTCCACGACTCAGCTAATAACGATGTACGATAATGAACGATGAAAATAGTACCTGGTTAACACTCAACATCCTTCTTCCCACGCTCTTCCACCCAACTTAACGGTATACGATAACGGTATACGATAACGGTATACGATAACGGTATACGATAACGGTATACGATAACGGTATACGATAACGGTATACGATAACGGTATACGATAACGGTATACGATAACGGTATACGATAACGGTATACGATAACGGTATACGATAACGGTATACGATAACGGTATACGATAACGGTATACGATAACGGTATACGATAACGGTATACGATAACGGTATACGATAACGGTATACGATAACGGTATACGATAACGGTATACGATAACGGTAAACGATAACGGTATACGATAACGGTATACGATAACGGTATACGATAACGGTATACGATAACGGTATACGATAACGGTATACGATAACGGTATACGATAACGGTATACGATAACGGTATACGATAACGGTATAGATAACGGTATAGATAACGGTATAGATAACGGTATACGATAACGGTATACGATAACGGTATACGATAACGGTATACGATAACGGTATACGATAACGGTATACGATAACGGTATACGATAACGGTATACGATAACGGTATACGATAACGGTATACGATAACGGTATACGATAACGGTATACGATAACGGTATACGATAACGGTATACGATAACGGTATACGATAGCGGTATACGATAACGGTATACGATAACGGTATACGATAACGGTATGCGATAACGGTATGCGATAACGGTATCCGATAACGGTATACGATAACGGTATACGATAACGGTATACGATAACGGTATACGATAACGGTATACGATAACGGTATACGATAACGGTATGCGATAACGGTATGCGATAACGGTATGCGATAACGGTATACGATAACGGTATACGATAACGGTATACGATAACGGTATACGATAACGGTATACGATAACGGTATACGATAACGGTATACGATAACGGTATACGATAACGGTATACGATAACGGTATACGATAACGGTATACGATAACGGTATACGATAACGGTATACGATAACGGTATACGATAACGGTATACGATAAAGGTATACGATAACGGTATACGATAACGGTATACGATAACGGTATACGATAACGGTATACGATAACGGTATACGATAACGGTATACGATAACGGTATACGAAAACGGTATACGATAACGGTATACGATAACGGTATACGATAACGGTATACGATAACGGTATACGATAACGGTATACGATAACGGTATACGATAACGGTATACGATAACGGTATACGATAACGGTATACGATAACGGTATACGATAACGGTATACGATAACGGTATACGATAACATTCGCCATGATCTGCAGGACAAGGTCTCATAGAATGCAAAGCCATTAGATGGTTTAGTTGGTTGCACGGCTGCATCAAAGCAAGCGCTCCCGGTGTCGGCATTAAGGCGCACTCCCGCCCGCACCTTACGCGCAGAATCGCCCCTCGCGACACGCGAGCTGATCATTGCGCGCCGCCGACCCGGCTTACGGGGCAGTCTCTCGGCCAGTCACGGACAAATGGTGGATCGAATGTTGAAAAACCTAGCTCCGTTCCTTAGCCCAGTTTTCCAAGTAGATCGTGACAAATTTTAATCCACCTTCGAGCGCTAAAAATTGTACTTTTGGACAATTGTATGCACCATATTTGCCATACGTAGTTTCTGACTGTGACTCGCTTGACTGGCTGCGCGGGCCCGGCTCGGCCATCTTCGAGTCTCTACACGATGTGACGTCAGAGGCCACTGCGCGGCCGCCGCCGGACGGCCGGACGGTCAGGGTCAGCTCATGACCGGCGGCGGCCGCGCCATGGCCTGATGTCACATCGTGTACAGACTCGGAAGATGGCCGAGCCGGGCCGGCGCAGCCTGTCAAGCGAGTCCCGGCCAGAGGCTACGTTCGGCAAATATGGTGCATACAATTGTCCAAAAGTACCATTTGTAGCAATTGGAGGTGGGTGGAAATTTGTCACGATCTACCTGGATAGCTGGGCTAGGGGACAGAGCTAGGTTTTTCAACATGCGATGCACCAGTTATCCGTGACTGGCCGAGAGGCCGCTCCGTAAGCCGGGTGGGCGGTGCGCAGTACTTAGATCGCGTGTCGCGAGGGGCGATTCTGCACGTGACGCGCGGGCGGGAGTGCGCCTTAGTGCCGACACCGGTAACGCTTGGCTTTGATGCAGCCGTGCAACCAACCAAACCATCTAATGGCTTTGCATTCTATGAGACCTTGTCGTGCAGAGCATGACGAATCGGTATACATGTCATTGGTCTGCATTGTATTCATACCATGCGCAATAGCCCTGGCCAAACTAAAGGGGTGCGAATTCGGACAAAATGCCGACACAAAAGGCCCTCGATGGATTTTGGTTAAAAAAAATCCATCGCCGGATTCCGCGTGAGCTCAGCTTTCGAATGATGCATCTCCCGTAGTTTGACACCTTCAAACCCTTCCAACGAACCGTGCGGTTGGAGGGGTCACAGACACATGTCACATCCACAGGTCACAGACACAGGTCACATCCACAGGTCACATCCACAGGTCACAGACACAGGTCACAGACACAGGTCACAGACACAGGTCACAGACACAGGTCACAGACACAGGTCACAGACACAGGTCACAGACACAGGTCACAGACACAGGTCACAAACACAGGTCACAGACACAGGTCACAGACACAGGTCACAGACACAGGTCACAGACACAGGTCACAGACACAGGTCACATTGACATCCACAGGCCACATCCACTTGCCACATCCACAGGTCACAGACACAGGTCACAGCCGCAGGTCACATCCACAGGTCACATTGACATCCACAGGCCACATCCACTTGCCACATCCACAGGTCACAGACACAGGTCACAGCCACAGGTCACAGCCACAGGTCACAGACACAGGTCACAGACACAGGTCACAGCCAGACACAGGTCACAGCCAGACACAGGTCTCAGCCAGACACAGGTCACAGCCAGACACAGGTCACAGACAGACACAGGTCACATACAGACACTGGTCACAGACAGCCACAGGTCACAGACAGACACAGGTCACAGACCGACACAGGTCACAGACAGACACAGGTCACAGACATACACAGGTCACATACAGACACAGGTCACAGACCAGACACAGGTCACAGACAGACACAGGTCACAGACACAGGTCACAGGTCACATACACAGGTCACAGGGCACATACACAGGTCACATGTCACATACACAGGTCACAGGTCACATATACAGGTCACAGGTCACATACACAGGTCACAGGTCACATACAGATACAGGTCACAGACACAGGTCACATACACCGGTCACATACACAGGTCACCGACACAAGTCACAGGTCACAGACACATGTTACAGGTCACAGACCCAGGTCACAGGTCACAGACACAGGCCACAGGCCACATACACAGGTCACAGGTCACAGTCACAGGTCACAGGTCACAGGTCACATACACAGGTCACAGGTCACAGAAACAGGTCACAGGTCACATACACAGGTCACAGGTCACATACACAGGTCACAGGTCACAGATACAGGTCACATACACAGGTCACAGACACAGGTCACAGACACAGGTCACAGATACAGGTCACAGATACAGGTCACAGACACAGGTCACAGACACAGGTCACAGACACAGGTCACATACACAGGTCACAGGGCACATATAACATGCATAGGTCACAGGCACAGGCCACAGGCACAGGTCACAGGCACAGGTCACAGGCACAGGTCACAGGCACAGGTCACAGGCACAGGTCACAGGTCACATACACAAGTCACAGACACAGGTCACAGACACAGGTCACAGACACAGGTCACATACACAGGTCACAGACACAGGTCACATACACAGGTCACATACACAGGTCACAGACACAGGTCACAGACACAGGTCACAGGTCACAGGTCACAGATACAGGTCACATCCACAGGTCACAGACACAAGTCACAGCCACAGGTCACAGCCACAGGTCACAGACACAGGTCACAGACACAGGTCACAGACACAGGTCACATACACAGGTCACATACACAGGTCACATACACAGGTCACAGACACAGGTCACAGACACAGGTCACCGACACAGGTCACATACACAGGTCACAGACACAGGTCACATACACAGGTCACATACACAGGTCACAGACACAGGTCACAGACACAGGTCACCGACACAGGTCACAGACACAGGTCACAGACACAGGTCACAGACACAGGTCACAGACACAGGTCACAGACACAGGTCACAGACACAGGTCACATACACAGGTCACAGACACAGGTCACAGACACAGGTCCCAGACACAGGTCACAGACACAGGTCAGCCACAGGTCAGACACAGGTCACAGACACAGGTCACAGACACAGGTCACAGACACAGGTCACAGACACAGGTCACAGACCAAGGTCCTAGGATTGTTTTGAAGCCAGGGTGGGGAGTGGAAAATTCAGCCTAAAAACAAGCATTAAGAGTGGAAAATTCAGCCTAAAGAAGACCGTATGATGCACTCGGCTTTGACAAAACTCACCCATCATAAATGGCTGTAACAAATGGCCATACTTTGCTAACCTGTCACTTTCTACAATACTTTCTAACCTGCTAATACTAACAGGTTAGTATTAGCATTAGTGACATCAGCGTTAGGTTTGTAGTTATCAAATACATCTTACTTTAGGGGGTGGAAATTTCACAGTAAAACTGGGGGAAAAGAGTGGAAAAATATTATCCATACTGTGTTGTTTTCCACCCAAAATGTGCAATCCTAGGACACAGGTCACAGACACAGGCCACAGACAGGTCACAGACGCAGGTCACAGACACAGGTCACAGACACAGGCCACAGACACAGGTCACAGACACAGGTCACAGACACAGGCCACAGACACAGGTCACAGACACAGGTCACAGACACAGGTCACATACACAGGTCACATACACAGGTCACAGACACAGGTCACAGACACATGTCCGATGGCGGCCGGGCAGTGCCTTCCTGCTCCGGCGATGGGAAGGCGACAGCTCTCGACTCCGGCGACGGGCAGGCGCGACAGGTTTCGACTCGGGCCGTTCTCCCGGCGGCGCTGGGAGAGGCATTGCTGCAGTGGTGTGCAGAGCGCGCGGAATTTCAACCGTTAGGCCAATAATGTTGAACAGCCATGCTCCTTTCCTGTGGAAAAAAAAAACATTTTAAAATCAATAAACAATCCATGTTTTATGAGTAGTCAGTACTCAGTCATCAGGGAAAATCATTGTAAAGTTGGTTATCATGTAAGTACTATCTAAAACTATCACATTCTGAAGGATGCAATAATCCAAAAAGTTAAGTTCGCCCCCGGTCGCCGGCCGGTGCGCACGCGCGGGTCGGCGCTCCGCGACAGGTCAGCGATTTGTCCGGCTTGAGCGGAGTCATGCGGCCATAGTGAGCCCGCAGTTGTGACGAGAGCCGTGCTACAGCCGAAACAGTGTACGTGGTGGTAGTAGTGCAGCGGTGGTGTTGCAGGCGAGCACGCGTTTATTACCACGGTTAGTAGTCATGACCGGAAATCAGTGAGTGTGATTTCCGTCGCACCGGCAGTGGGGCAGCGTGAGTCAGAAGCTATATGTGACATTCTGCCTAAGTGTTCGACGTCACCGGCTGGTGTCGTCGAGCGACGTACATCGACGACAACTATGCCTAGCAAAGGCAAAGCAGGATCGCGGGCGACTCCAAAGGTCCGGACACAGCTGTCGCAATCAGCTGAGCAGCCCCGGTCGGCTCGTCCCCACCCGGCTCAGGCTGCCCGACCCGAGCCGGGCCGCGACCGCGCCGCGGGCAGTGGCAGGGGCGGCGCCAGCGCCGGCCTCGCGGCGGGTAACCAGAGCTCCGTCAAGGACATGATCGAGCGGCTGGATGGACGCCGTAGCGACGGCACCCGAAGTGCAAGTCCGACGAAGAGGCCAAGAAGAGACTCTCTACAAGGCTCCGTGTCTTCAGCCTCGAGCGCAGCTGCTGACGTCGCTGCTGATCAGCCGCTCACTGAGCTGACCCTCCGCTCGGTAATGCAGAGCATGACTCAGCAGATTCGAGGCGACATAGCTTCAGAGTTCGCGGCGCTGAGAGAGGAAATCGGCAGAATGAATACCCGTATTCGAGACCTGGAGAAGCACGTCGAACAACGAGATAACTACATCGAAGACATCGAAAACCGTCTGCACAACAGAGAATCCCGCGTGGTAGAACTAGAGGAGGAAATGGACAAGATCAGCAGCGAACACAAAAAGCGAGACCTCATCTTCTCAGGCTCAGCTGTTCCGGCACCGCCGGAGCAGGCCTGGACGGAAGAGGTGACGGCCACGACCGTGACGATGCTGACGCGCTGCCTGCCAGACGTGTCGGTAGCCGGAGATGACATCGAGGAGTGTTTTCGTGTCTCGAGGGGAAAGCGCATCGTGTGCCGGTTCCGTAAATCTGGAAAAGGTTCGGTGCGCGATAAGCTGTACGAGAACCGTTTCGGAAACCGTCTAACCACCCGGCGCGCCGGTGAGTCCGCAACCGTCTCGACAGCTGCGTGCGGCCCGGGCGCGCTGAGCGACGCGCCCGCCTCGACTTCCGCGGGCGGCGCGAGCACTGCGGGTGTCGTGCCGGCACCTGGAGGAGGGACGGGCCCCGGACACGACACGGGCGGCCCGGCTACATCTGCGGGCAACGAGCGAGCAGCAACGACTCAACAGCTGTATGTAAGCGAGAACCTGACGCGGCGTAAGCAGGAGATCTTTCAAGCTCTCCTCGCGGAGAAACGAGCGCAAAGGTTGTACACAGTTTTCACAAAAAAACGGTGAAGTATTTTGTAAAACCATACAGTTCGGTCGTAAAATACGTGTTGAATCCATGGAAAAGATACAATATGTTTTACGTCAGTAAGACTGATCCTAAGGCGTACCTGACGTGTTGTACATCATATGCTGGCGCCTGAATATGGCGGCCGCCACAGTCGGAGCTCCGTTTGTTTACGTGTTTTTCCGCGGTTCCAAGTGACCGTACGCTGTGACAGTGCGCAGTGATCGAGTGTTGGACATACAGAGCTGAGTTAGTGACTTTTTATGCCGCGACCTTTACATCTGTGGCTTTTATCAGTGATTTTTGTTGTCGCTGTTTGCGTCTTGATGTCCGTGAGGAGCGCCGGATGCCCGGCGTCGCGGCTCGAGGCTCCGCCCTCTACCGCTTCGGGAAGAGGTATGACCTTGGGCTCCGCCAATCAGCGCGCCCGCCCACGGTCTACCGTATTCTACCGAGCCCGCTGCCCGGTCAGGTCGGGCCGCCGCCCCGTCTGCAGCCGGCCTGGCTGCTGGGCAGAGGCGGTGCCAGGCCCTGGTCCAGCGGGGCGGCCGTGCCGAGCGAGGCGCACCCCAATGTCGGCCGCCGAGCAGTCGCGGCTGAGGGTCGGAGCGCCACGTCTCGAACTGGACAAGGGAGACGACGGGGCGTCCGCGCAGGACAGCGGGTGCAGCGGCGGCGACACCGCACCGAGAGAGACGCCGACCGGCGGTACCGTGATGCAGCACCACCGACTCTGACACCTGGCCAGCACCCCCGCCTGTCTTACGACCGCGCGCTCATTCAGGTGCAGCTCACGCCACCTGAGCGCGCCTGTGACACCGCCAGCGAGCGCGCGCGGAGACGGGGTGGAGGTGACATCACTCGGCCCACAGCAGCGCCCTGCTCCCAGATGAGCATCGGTCATTTAAACGTCCGATCTTTGAGCAGCAAGCTAGATGAAATCAACCTCCTATTAAGCGACCACAAACTCGATATACTCTGTCTATCAGAGACGTGGCTCACACCTCAAGTTCTGGACACATTCCTGGTGTTCCCAGGCTACGCCATTCTCAGACGTGACCGTGACACGCGCCGCGGAGGCGGTGTTGCGATCCTACACCGGGTAGAAATGCGGCTTCAGCGACTCGCCACGCCGGCGGACGGACCTCTGGAGACCCTGTGGGCGTCAGCAATGTGGCCGGGTGGTCGACCAATTACGGTGGGCGTTATATACCGCCCGCCCGACAGCCCGGTGACTCCCAGTCTGGAGCACCTGCAGGAGCAGCTTCGAGAGTCCGCCGGCGCAGGAAGGCCCGTGTTTCTCCTGGGCGATACCAACTTTAACGTGATGGACACCAGCTCGTCCCAAGTACGCCGCTACTCCGACATTATTAGCGAGCTGAATATGGTACAGCTGGTGACCAGCCCGACCCACCTCAGCCCAACTCCGTCGGCACTAGATCACGTCATCACCAACATGCGAGAACCGGCGCCTGAGATCGAGGTGCTCCCTGACGTCATCAGCGACCATCAACCCGTCATCATGAGGGCGCGCCTGGGGCGGGTGCGGAGGGACCCCCAGTGGCGTACTCAGCGCGGCTGGAGACGCGCAGACTGGAACGCAATCTGTCATGATCTGCTGCTGTCGGACTGGAGTCAGGTAGATGGCGCCACTGACGTCGACGGGTGCGTGCAGCAGTTCATGGCTGTTTGGAACGCTGTGGTGGACAACCACTGCCCAGCGAGAAGAACGCGCGTCACGAAGCCGCACTGCCCCTGGCTGACCGACGACCCGTCCCTGCGAGCGCTGATGGCTGAGCGGGACAGCGCCCGCGACACCTGGCTGTGTCTGCGTACACCAGAGGCAAGGGCAGACTTCACCAGACTTCGCAATCACGTCAAGAGCCGCCTCATCTCGAGCAGGCGTGAGTTTCTGTGTGGGGAGATGGCGTCTGGTGGCCACAGTCGCTTCTGGCCGACCTTCAAGAGGTTTGCCGTTGCAACCTCGCCGCCGGCCGGGAGCGCATCTGTGGCGAGCCCTGAGAACGCCGAAACGGCTGCGGACGAGCTCAACCGCCATTTCTCATCCGTGGGAACCCGCATCGCCACCGACCTGCGGAGCGCAGTCATCGACGGCAGCAAGAGGCCCAGACCACCCACCGTCTGCGCAGCCAGCTTCTCCTTCCAACCGGCGACGCTTCCGGAGCTCTCCCGGTGCATCCGACGTATGCGCGCGTCGCGAGCTGTTGGTCTTGACGAGGTGCCACTTCAGGCTGTGCGCGAGTGTTTCCCAGTTATCGGCCCACATCTGCTAAAACTTATAAATATGTCAATCGTCACCAAAGTGTTCCCCGATAGCTGGAAAACTGCATGTATTGTTCCCATCCCAAAGTCACGTGACCCTGCCGTTCCGTCCGATTATAGACCGATTTCTTTGCTTAGTGTTTTGTCTAAAATTTTAGAAAAAGTAATTTGTACACAACTGACCGAGTTTTTAAACATCACAGGGCTTCTGCATTCATCCCAATATGCATACAGATCTCGCCATTCAACAGAGGACGCCGTGCTCGCCGCTGTCGAGCGCCTGGTCACCAACATCGACGAAGGCCTTGTATCGTCGGTAACGACGATGGACCTCTCGAAGGCGTTCGACAGCGTCGACCACGGCCTCCTCCTCACAAAATTGTCATGGTATGGTGTAAATGACGTGGACTGGTTTAGGAGTTATTTGAGCGGCCGAAGGCAGATGGTGCGTGGTGGACGGTTTACTTGTCCCGTGACTTGTGGTGTGCCCCAGGGCTCGATTATTGGTCCAGTCTTGTTCATTTTGTTCTCAAACGATTTATATAGATATATGACCCATGGCCGCCTCATCTCCTACGCTGACGACACCGTGCACGTTGACTGCGCGTCCCCTGACGGACCTGGTCTCGCCGGGCTAAAAATTAGACTGGAGCTCACCTTGCGTGAGCTCCAGTCTTGGTTTGATTCTAACTCTCTCAAAATGAACGCGAAGAAAACTGCTTTCATGCTTGTTGGCTCAAAGAAAAATTTGGAAAAAACGGAAAAATTTCGGTTTGAATTAAATGGTTCCGAGGTGCAGGCCTCGACCAGCATCAAAATCCTCGGCGTCGTGGTGGACCGTGGTCTGTCATGGGACGCGCATGTCTCGAGTGTCTCCAAAAAATGTAACGGTATCCTCGTCTCTCTGTACAAAGTTCGGCATTACTTCACCTCAGAAGCCCTTAAAATTATAATTCAGGCGTACGTGTTCCCACATATCACGTACTGCCTGTGCGTGTGGGGAGGGGCGCCCAAGGGTCAACTGGTCAAAATCCAAAAACTGATAAACTTTGCCGCTCGTATCGTCACAGGACTCAAAAAGCATGATCATATAACCCAGGCTCTAAATTCTTTAGGATGGCCGAAGATCGAGACCCTGGTGGCGCGCCGCGACGCCGTAAAGGTGTTTAAGGCACTCAGAGAGGAGGGAGCGCCACCCGAGATACGCGCTATGTTCACCCCACGTGCCGCTGTTTCCACACGCGAGACGCGCGCCTCTGATCGAGGTAGCCTCCACCTGCACAAGTGCAGATTGACCGCCTCTCAGAAGGCTTTTTCGTATCGGGCTGCAGTTGTCTGGAACCGCCTGCCACCACAAGCTTGTGCCGCCCATTCATTGGATGGTTTTAAGACCGCTATGCGAAGTGTGATTTTACCGATGTAGTGTAGTGAAGTGTACTCGTTTTTATCGTATTTTGTATATTATTTGTAACACTGACATGAAACCAGAATAGCCACCTCGTGGATGGTTTTTAATACACTGATTGATTGATGTCCTTTATTATGCCCACGTCATGATTTGCCCGTCTGTGCGAGACCAGCTGGCAGCCCCGGGACCACCGAGGCTCTCATGGGTAAAGGTAGATTATGTTTGTGTTAGGAATGATGTGTTGTGCGTTTGTAGTAGTTAATTTGAACCGTCCGCCGGGCTTCGCGAAGCAGCAGGTGCCAGAAGGCGTTTCTAATTTAGATAGGTGGCGCTGTAGCAATCAAATAGATGGCGTTGAAGTCGGCTGTGGATAGCCCGCGGTGCTCAACACTGATGCTTATAAGAGACGTGGATTTAGTTTTGTGTTGTGTACGTTATAAATGTTCTCCGATTTGTGCTCGCATCATCAAGTCAACACGCAGCGTGTTTATTTGCTAAATTATTAATTGTAGCACATGACTGACATAGGGATTGTCACGTTTAACGTAAGGGGGCTGCGAAAAAGCGTAAAAAGACGAACGGTATTCAGGTTTTTACACCAGCAGTATCCTCATCACATAGTGGTATTCCAAGAAACTCATTCGGCCCCTCATGACAGCCCATATTGGCAGGCTGAGTGGGGTTCAAAAATTGTGTTCGGACATGGGCCGACCACCAGCGAGTGTGGTGTAGCTGTGTTGGTGCCTAGGTCGTTGCTTGGGGTGTGCAATGTGAAGGTTTTGCACGACGCTGGAAATGGGCGATTGATTATCCTAGCTGTGGAATATCGTCAGTTCAGAATAGTTCTGTTCGCGGTTTATGCTCCTACTCAAGGTCATGGGCAGGAGCAAGTGTCCTACTTTGAAATGTTGAGAAATAAGCTCAGTAATTTGACGCCCAATGAATTATGTTGTAATATTATCCTGGCAGGGGATTTCAATTTGCATATATCAAACCTTGATGTGTATAAATGTAGGTTCAGACCATCTCAGGCCGCCAAAATACTCACTGACACGTTAAACGATATGGATTTAATTGATGTCTGGCGTGATCGTAACAGGACGAGCAAGCGATATACATGGCGGCGTTTAAACCCTTTACAACAGTCACGAATAGACTATATGTTTGCAAGTGAAAATTTAATAAATAATCATATATTGAAACGAATTGAAATAACAACGAGTGTCCTTAGCGACCATAGTATACTTAACTTCGAAATAACTGTAAATACCAGCAAAAAGGGGCCAGGGCTATGGCGTTTTAATAACTCATTGCTGGAAGATGAAACGTTTGTGCGGGAGGCCCGGACAGAGATAGAGAAGGCCAAAACTAATCAGGATGTGTACGCCGATGCACAAGATTTAGGGTTAAAGAAAGAGATGTTAACAAGTAACATAAGGGTCCAAAGTATTAAAATATCAAAGCAAAAGGCAAGGGAAAAGAGGGAACGGCTGAAAAAATTAACCGATATGTTAGATGTATGTGAACAGGAGATGTGCCGAAATCCTTCTGATGAAACAGTTAACAGATACAGGGAATTGCAAACGAGGATAGACCTAGAGGAAGAAGAAAAGGGCAGATTAGCTATGTTATTTGCAGGTGCGTGTTGGATTGAAGAGGGAGAGAAGCCCACACAATATTTCCTCAAAATGAATACAATTAGGAGCAGTACAAAACATATTAGTGCGTTACAAAAAACGAGCGGTCAATTTGTAACTGGACCCAAAGCAATTCTGGAATACTGTACGAATCATTTTCAGAATATTTATACATCAAAGAGCACAGATACTCGCAGAGTGAATCTCGCAAATGACTTTTTGAGACCGTCGGTGTGTCCGAGGCTGGACGAAGTTGGTAAGGCGTCATGCGATGGTCCAATAACTAATGGAGAGTGTGAGGTCGCTCTAAAAGGGATGCTCAACAATAAAGCTGCGTCAGTGTCAGGATACTCGAAGGAATTTTTCCTTTTCTTTTGGAGTGAATTGGGAGATATGGTGGTAGGGTATATTAATCAAGCTAGGGAAGTCGGACATTTCTTTATCACACAGCGCAGAGGTGTGATTACACTGATACCCAAGAAAAGAGATCAACATATTATTACAAATAAGCGCGCTATTTGTTTATTGGACATCATCTATAAGATTGTAGCTAAGGTTATTTCAAATAGGATAATGGTGGTTATCCATACAATTGTAGCGCCAGATCAAACTGGGTCTATTAAAGGTAGATATATTGGAACTAATATTAGGACAATATCAGATGTAATACAATATTGCGAGGTTGATCAATTAGATGGAATACTGATGGCCCTAGATTTTAAAAATGCGTTTAATAGTGTAGAGCTAAATTTTGTTCATGATGTACTACGGGAGTTTAATTTTGGGGGTAATTTCATAAGCTGGGTGCAACTGCTACATAATAGAACAGAGATTGCAATAATCAACAATGGACACACCTCACAGTGGTTTAACCCTTCGCGAGGCCTCCAACAAGGGTGTCCTGCTTCAGCCCTCCTGTTCGCGCTCGTTGTTGAAATTCTGGCAATTAAAGCACGTGAGTACGTTCCCGGCGGCCGGCGCGGCGGGGAGCCCGGGGCGGGTGGCGGGCCCGCCGAGCGAGGGAGAGAGGGAGCAGCGACCAGCCGACTGCTCCTGGCACTGGGGACCCCGATGGGCCCTGTCGTGTAGTGTGCCAACAACCATCCGTCACCACGACAGGGTCAGTGACGTAAGACAGAGACGACCCGCTGACGCCTGCTACTCCGTCAGACCAAGCGGCGGCAGCGGCGGCGGCCGCCGGCCCATCCGACGCGGCTACCAGCGAGCGGCCGGGGCCGGCGCTCGCTGCAACCAACCGACACACCGGCCAGACCCAGCAAGCAGCGAGTCGGCCCACATCTCACACCGAGACCACGAGGCCTGCTCACACTCTCGCGATCGGCCATGCGAATGTCCGGTCGCTGATCCCGAAAATGGACTGCGTTAGTCTGACAATGCTTGATCACGACCTTGACGTGATGTGTATCACAGAGACGTGGCTGACAGATCGTGTCACGGACAGGATATTAGTGTTTCCCGGTTACAGGCTGGTGCGCAGGGACCGGCCGACCCGGCGGTGCCAGAATCGTGCTGTGACAGCGAGCCGTGGTGGTGGTGTCGCGATATTGTACCGGGAACGCCTGAACTGCGCCGTCCTACCCATCTCCAGCGCCAGTGAAGCCTGCGAGTCGCTGTGGGTGTCGGTGAGCGGCGGTGGGCGGCGCTCGGCCACCGTGGGCGTTGTCTACCGTCCCCCGTCTCAGCCGATATTAGGAGGCCTCGACGAGATACACGACCAACTTCGCGCAGCTGTCGCCACTGGTAGACCCGTCTTTTGTCTTGGTGATTTTAACATCGACCTTCTGCGTCCTCAAACTCCCACTGTGCGCCGCTATATTTCAATTTTAAATGATTTGAACCTTTGTCAACTTGTTGTCACTCCCACCCATCTGGAACCGACCGCCACACTCCTTGACCATATAATCCCCAGTATGCCGTATCTGGAGAGCGCCGTCTCGGTGCCACCGGTACCGATTGCAGACCACCTCACCACCATTCTTCGCGCGCCCTTCAGGCGTCAGCACTCGCGTGCTACGCCTTTCCGAGCTCGCCCCTGGCGCAAAGTAAATTGGGACGCGCTCAGTTTACATCTGCTGCTGTCAGACTGGGACCCGTTATACCGGGCCGCTGACATCGAGGGGAAGTTGGAGGTGTTCATGCGTGTATGGTCGTCTGCCATCGATGTGCACTGTCCCCTGAAAACTGTGACCCCACGTCGCCCACGCTGCCCGTAGTTGGAGGGTAACCACGAGCTGCGCAGTGTAATGCGTGAGCGCGACCGGGCCTACCGGGAATGGCACAGGTACGGTACGGAGACCGCCCTTATCGAGTATCGGCGGCTCCGAAACCGGGTTAAGAGTTGCTGTGCCCAGGCGAAACGCGACTTTCTGTGCGCGACCATGCTGTCTGATCGTGCGAGTTTCTGGCGCGGGATCCGTGAGTTCGCCCTTCGACCCACGAGAGGAGGCGGCGGCGCCGAGGATATGCTGATGGACCGAGCTGACGACTTCAATCGCCATTTCGCCTCAGTCGGGCCTAAGATAGCTGCCGAGCTGGCAGCCGGCTGCCACAGCGTGCCACCTCTCCCTCCGAGACCACCGTGCGTCACCACAGCCCAGCTAGTCTTAGAACCGGTGACCTTACCCATGCTTTCTAGTGCCTTGAAAGAACTGTCCTCTTCTAGGGCTGTTGGACTCGATGGTGTGCCGCTACTTGCATTGAAAAACTGTTTCGCTGTCTTAGGGCCTCACTTGCTTCATCTCGTCAACACTTCTGTCATCACTTGCGTCTTCCCAAGTGACTGGAAAATTGCCTCAGTTCTCCCTCTTCATAAATCTGGGCCTCGCGATGCTCCTGGCAATTTTAGGCCGATATCGATTTTATCAGTGTTGTCAAAATTATGCGAGAAGGTTGTATGTACGCAGTTGTCGGCGCATCTCGTTTCCCACAGCCTGTTGGCGCCTTCACAATACGCGTACAGGCCGTGCCACTCGACGGAGGATGCCGTGGTCGACGCTGTGGAATGGATAACGCGCCGGATCGACGCGGGACATGTCGTCGCCGTCACCTCCGTCGACCTTAGTAGAGCCTTTGACAGCGTTGACCACGGTGTCCTCCTGACCAAGCTACAGTGGTACGGCATCGATCCCCGATGGTTTCGGAGTTACCTCGATGGTCGGCTGCAGGTGGTGAGAGGCGGATCACTATCCCTTCCTTTATCCCACGGCGTCCCTCAGGGGTCCCTCGTGGGCCCACTCCTCTTCAGCATCTTCACGAACGACCTTGCATCGTACCTTCCTCACGGGCGTCTGGTGTCCTACGCAGACGACACCCAACTCCTCGACTCTGCCCTCCCAGCACACCTATCCCTACTAAAATCCCGCCAGGAGGATACCATCATTGCGGTCCAATCCTACTTCACTGCCAACTCCTTAAAGATGAACCCCACCAAGACCACGCTCCTCCTTGTCGGTACTCCTCAAGCCCTTAAAAAGACTCCATCCTTTCAGTTCAACATCTCAAACAACACACTCAATCCCTTGCCGTCCGTGAAGATGCTGGGGGTCACCATGGACCGTAACTTGTCCTGGGAGGAGCACATTTCCAATTTAGTCAAAAAGTGCAACTCCATCCTGTTCTGTCTGTATAAAATTCGTCACCACCTCACACCCGAGACCCGCCAACTCCTAATCCAGACACACGTGTTCCCCCACATACTGTACTGCCTCTCCGTCTGGGGCGGGGCCGCTGACTGTCACCTCAGCCGGGTACAAAAGGTGATAAATTTCGCGGCAAGGATCGTCTCGGGTGCGCGGGGTCGTGATCATATCTCACCGATCGTGGAGTCGCTAGGCTGGCGTGGTATACGCGACCTCGTTGCGCGCCGCGACTGTATCGGCGTCTACAGAGCCTTAAACGATCCCCGCGCCCCGGCAGCGGTCCGATCGCTATTCATCCCTCGCACCGCTGTGAGTGAGCGCCTCACGCGGGCCGCGGTGGCTGGTGCTCTAGAACTGGGCTTTTTCCTATAGGGCGGCCTCGTCTTGGAACCACCTGACGCCGGCCGTTATGGCCTCCCGGAGCCTCGCCGTGCTAAAATCCCAACTCGAAAATTGTGACGGCGGTGTGTGAAAGCTTGAATTCGTTCGTTTTATTAACATAGTTACCACGATTTCTTGTGTGTGTGCGATGCGTGTTTTAAATTGTCTGTCGTCTTTTTCGTTTATATCGCCCAACTTGTATCCTTTTCACTCGAATCGAACATTAAGCCATTTATATGGAATGATTCGCAAATACATGAACATGAACATGAACAAGTGAGACAAATACAGTGCGGGGAATAGAAGTGTCACACAACATCTTTAAAGTGTCGCAATATTGTGACGACACCACCTTGTTTGTTAAAGATATAAGTTCTGCAGATAATGTAATCTCTATCGTGGGGCAGATTCAGGATTAGAGCTCAATATGGACAAATGTGACTTTATGTGGCTTGGGAGAAGCCGATATTGTCAAAATCGTGTGTACGGAAAGGATCCAGTAGATAAGATTACAATTCTCGGAGTCACCTTTAGTGCATCAGTTGACTGCAACCCCGCCAACTTAGAATCTGTCGAAGTGAAAATGAAACGAACGCTGGACCAATGGTCACAACGGCATTTAACAATAAAAGCCAGAATAACGGCCGTCAAATCACTGATCGTATCTCAAATGATGTACCTAATGACAGCAACGAGAATTGATAAGAAGTATTTGACTAGGATACAGAGTAGCATAATGCAATTTATATGGAGAGGCCGACCTCCCAAGGTGGCTAAGGACACCCTCAGTATTCAGGTTGAAAAGGGAGGATTGAAGGTTCCAGACCTGGTTTTGATAAACGCATCTAATATAATTGCTTGGATTGGCCGAATAATACGGTTACAAGAGGCGACATTTGTCAAAACTTTTCAGAAGAGAATTCAGTCAAATATGTGTGACCTTGTTCACATAAGTATTGACATCGCGTGGATCAAGAGTAGACGAATCCCAGATTTCTATGAGGAGATGTTAGTGTTGTTTAAAGCATTGAATCTTACGCGACAGCCAGCTTGCGGGAAAGAGGTTCGCCGGCAACTTATCTGGCACAACTTAGCTGTTCAAGTCGATCACAAATCGCTAGCCAATGGATCACTTTCTCGTAGAGGTGTCAAGCTGATCGACGAATTTGCGGATGAGAAAGGTAACTTATTAAGTTATGAGTCATTTTTGGCACGATATCCTACTTTACATATAAATCCTTTAGTTTACATGGGATGGAGGCGGGCTATACCAGCACACTGGAGACAGATGCTAGTGAACAGCGAACCACTAACAATAGTAGAGCGTGCTAAAGAGCTTGAGGTTACGATAAAGAATACAAAAGTTCCAATTAGCTTAGTAAAATCGATTTTCTTCTATTCATGTTATATACCAGATATTGTTCCAACCGCGCAGAAGCGTTGGGAAGCAGATGGTGTTCATTTTGGAGACAACTGGCGAAAACTTACTTGATTCCGTTTCAAGTAACAAAATCTACAAGGCTCCAAAGCCTGCAATTTATAATTTTGCACAGGTATTTCCCTACAAGGAGATTTTTGTGCATAAGAAATGTTGTTGATGATCCATACTGTGACAACTGCGGTGAAGTTGACACTTTGGAGCATTGTTTCTTTGAATGTGCAGAGGTTAAAACTTTCTGGGGCGAGCTGACGCGTGTACTGAATGCTAAATTGCCAACAAGAAGTCGAATTATGCTAACATGCTATAATGTTATATTTGGCGGCATGAGATACCCTCAAGTAGTTAACTTAATAATTTTAAGCATACAGGAACAATACAATCCGATAAACGCGTTTTGACACAGTCTTCCTCAGTATCAGTTTCGTAAAATAACACAAAGATTACAAGATATATACCAAGGCACGCATCGCAGTTTCATCGTCTTGATTTCTCTTTAGAATAATCATGTGACACATTTCATACAGTACCGCCTTGGACAGATCGTCTCGAAAAATAAATAAATACGTATACAAATATAGATGACATCCTAACGAACCGCTTTTTATCTAATACCGAATGCTGCCGCTGATTTTGCCCATTTCATAGACCCAACCCTAATATTAATAGTTTCGTTCATGGCAATATATGCTGCTTCGGTGGCTTTTCTATTTTCTCTATTTTTGCAGGAGGCCAAAATCCCGGCTCCATTCCAATTTGGCAAATGGTTGATTTTCTCTGCATGGACTACAAACGCGCTGTGTTCCATGTAGTTTCGAATGTCCCGTTTATGTTCTTTAAATCTTGTTTCAATCCCCCTCCCAGTTTCACCTATATATGCTTTATTACAAGCCCCGCATGGTACTTTATAAACGACACTCTTTTCCTGAGTCTTTTCTTGCTTCTTTTTTGCCAACATATCACCCACCTTTTTCCCAGACGTAAATGCTACTTTAAAGCCCGTAGTTTCGAGCTGGCTAGCAATCGTTTCGGCTGGCCTCGAAATCGGTATCGTTAAGTATCGTTCGTCCTTTTTCTTTGTCTTCCCTACCGTAGACTTTTTGCGTATGTTTAAAGCTTTTTTTTATAGATTTAGCAGAAATCCCTTCGGATATTTCAGCTTTGTAAAAGATGAAACTATATGCTCAATCTCTTCATCGAGGTATTCTTTACTACAAATGCGAAAAGCTCTCAGAAAAAAACCTATAACTACTCCCCGTTTTACTCTGTCACTGTGACCCGAGTAGAAATGCACATAACATTCCTTGTTCGTCGGTTTTCGATAGACTTTGAATTTTACCTGATCCTGATGTATGATTTCGGTGTCAAGGAAAGCAATGGTCCCTTGCTTTTCTTTTTCGAGAGTAAATTGAATTTTGGAGTCAAATGAGTTTAGGGCGTGGAGTTTCTCTTCTAAGTTCATGCTTTTTGGCACTACGACAAGAATGTCATCAATGTAACGAGCCCAGATTACATCCCTTCCCATGATCCCCTGATAGTGATGTTTTTCTAACCCTTCCATGAACAAACATGCAGCAACAGGGCTCAATGGGGACCCCATCGCAAGGCCGCTGTGCTGGAAGTATTCCTCAGAATTGAACGTAAATCCCCCAAAGTTCATGCATATAGCTAATAATTTTAAACATTCTGCTTTCGGCAAAGGCAGCTGGTCAACATCGATATTGTCCACCACAGTTTTAATGGCTTTTAGTGCACTTTCTACTGAAACATTTGTAAATAAGGATTTAACATTGAAACTAGCCAGGCACTTATCTGTGAAGTTCACGTCTTTGATTCTCTCCATGAGGTCGTCCGTGTTTCGAAGATGGGAGTCGTTGAAAAAGAGGCGCTAGCTCTAGGGTTCAAGTTCGACACAGGAAGGGACAAAAACCAATACGTGGATCACGTTCGCCGAAATTACAAATGGAACGAAGATGACATTGAAAAGGGTTTCATACAGGGATTACTGATGTGCTGCAAAGCTCTAGCCGATAAAGAACCCGATAGAATACCTCAACGATATATGGTTTCTTTGAGAACTTTATCCAATGACTCATCAGTGGTTATCACTCAGGCTGATAAGGGAGGCGGAGTTGTTATTATAGACAAGGATGAATACATAAGCAAAATGAAGGAACTGCTCGAAGACTCTGAGACATATGAGAAGAAAGCTCCGGGATACATAGAAAAACTCAGCAAGAAATTCAACCAAGAGGCAAGAAAACTACTGAAAAACTCAGAAAAAGGAAAACAACTAGTTCACCTGCTAGAAGAGGCACCCACTGCTCCACGAATGCGCGGCCTCCCAAAGCTACATAAGACGAACATCCCGATGCGCCCAATTACGTCAGGGATTGGCAGTGCCCCACATCGACTTGCGAAGGTGCTGGCAAGACCGCTGTCAAGTTCTCTGGGTGCCATCAACGACTCCCATCTTCGAAACACGGACGACCTCATGGAGAGAATCAAAGACGTGGACTTCACAGATAAGTGCCTGGCTAGTTTCGATGTTAAATCCTTATTTACAAATGTTTCAGTAGAAAGTGCACTAAAAGCCATTAAAACTGTGGTGGACAATATCGATGCTGACCAGCTGCCTTTGCCGAAAGCAGAATATTTAAAATTATTAGCTATATGCATGAACTTTGGGGGATTTACGTTCAATTCTGAGGAATACTTCCAGCACAGCGGCCTTGCGATGGGGTCCCCATTGAGCCCTGTTGCTGCATGTTTGTTCATGGAATGGTTAGAAAAACATCACTATCAGGGGATCATGGGAAGGGATGTAATCTGGGCTCGTTACGTTGATGACATTCTTGTCGTAGTGCCAAAAAGCATGAACTTAGAAGAGAAACTCCACGCCCTAAACTCATTTGATTCCAAAATTCAATTCACTCTCGAAAAAGAAAAGCAAGGGACCATTGCTTTCCTTGACACCGAAATCATACATCAGGATCAGGTAAAATTCAAAGTCTATCGAAAACCGACGAACAAGGAATGTTATGTGCATTTCTACTCGGGTCACAGTGACAGAGTAAAACGGGGAGTAGTTATAGGTTTTTTTCTGAGAGCTTTTCGCATTTGTAGTAAAGAATACCTCGATGAAGAGATTGAGCATATAGTTTCATCTTTTACAAAGCTGAAATATCCGAAGGGATTTCTGCTAAATCTAAAACAAAAAGCTTTAAACATACGCAAAAAGTCTACGGTAGGGAAGACAAAGAAAAAGGACGAACGATACTTAACGATACCGATTTCGAGGCCAGCCGAAACGATTGCTAGCCAGCTCGAAACTACGGGCTTTAAAGTAGCATTTACGTCTGGGAAAAAGGTGGGTGATATGTTGGCAACAAAGAAGCAAGAAAAGACTCAGGAAAAGAGTGTCGTTTATAAAGTACCATGCGGGGCTTGTAATAAAGCATATATAGGTGAAACTGGGAGGGGGATTGAAACAAGAATTAAAGAACATAAACGGGACATTCGAAACTACATGGAACACAGCGCGTTTGTAGTCCATGCAGAGAAAACCAACCATTTGCCAAATTGGAATGGAGCCGGGATTTTGGCCTCCTGCAAAAATAGGGAAAATAGAAAAGCCACCGAAGCAGCATATATTGCCATGAACGAAACTATTAATATTAGGGTTGGGTCTATGAAATGGGCAAAATCAGCGGCAGCATTCGGTATTAGATAAAAAGCGGTTCGTTAGGATGTCATCTATATTTGTATACGTATTTTTTTTTTCTCGAGACGATCTGTCCAAGGCGGTACTGTATGAAATGTGTCACATGATTATTCTAAAGAGAAATCAAGACGATGAAACTGTGATGCGTGCCTTGGTATATATCTTGTAATCTTTGTGTTATTTTACGAAACCGATACTGAGGAAGATTTTGTGTCGAAACGCGTTTATCGGATTGTATTGTTCCTGTATGCTTCAAACCTGTCTCAACTGCAATACATTAATAATTTGAGTCGCAAAACAATTTATAACAAGGCAGCGTGCCCGAGAGGGAATAATCAATGTCACCTTGTTTCTACCGTTCTTAATAAACACATTTAACATGGATAAAACAGCAGCATTAAAAAAACGTAAGATGGATAGGTTTAGAGAAAGGTGGGCGGCTTTCATTACTGACGCAGGAAGTCTTGATCTATGATGTTGATGTCAGAACACGGCGGGGCATGATGATTGCACTGGTATTACGTGGAAATGTGAAAAGGATGTAAATAATAGGATAGGCCCCCGCCCTTTCCCTACCCGGGCTAACCCGGGACCGGCCCTCAGCATGAGCTGCGGGGCCGGTCGGCCGGTCGGGCGTGTGGGGCGCCGGCCCCGCTGGCCGACGGCTCGCACGCCCGGTCGGTGGCGAGGGGGCGCCGCTTCGCGAACGGGAGCCGCTGAAAAACGTGAGGCGGCGCGGGCGGGGGTCGCCTATGAGCACCTGAAGCGTACTATAATGATCGCTGCACTGTGTTTGTGGTAATACGGGCTCTTGTTTTATTGTTGTGTGCAACTTGTTGTTGCATTGTTGGCGGTGTGTAGAGGTTTGATGTGGCCTTTGTTTATATGTAGCAGAGTGTGACCGACGAACGATGTAGCGATGTATTGGCGGTGCATCGCACGTTGAAGGAAACCATTATGTGTGATGAGGCTTTAACGGTGGAGAGTTACTGTTGCTTGTGTGATATTTGAGTGAACAGAAAATGGAAAGTATATTATGAAGAAAAAAAATCCAATAAGTTATTTGCTGTGACATGAAAACATGAAAATCAAAAATGAAATGAACATCTGACATAAGCAAATTAATTTGGTAATTTGAAAGTATTCCTTTCTGTTGGAGTATTTAGGGTAACTAGGGCCCAATTTCTGGTCAGGTTAAAACACCCAAATTCAGCAGACAGCAGACAGCAGAGTTGACAGCATGAGGAAAGTTAAATCACATAAAACATTACCTCTTCAGTTGAAGTTTAATATGTAATTAATTCCTCAAACAATGGGATCTTAGCTCTGTGAAATTTAAAGTCATTATAAATAAATATTAATAAACCAGTGTCCAAAAATTCCATTTTTGCTTGGGTGTGTGAAAAATATGCGCCCAAAAAACCACGGAAGTGGAAAATTATGTAGAAAGTGGAACAATATTGATTTCTGTTTTGAATATGAAACAGTAGTTTTCATTGCAATCATGCACTTTTAGTCTATATTCATGCCAGACATAGAATCAATATCACAATTCATAATTTGGGAGTGGAAAAATCACTCCTAAATGGTGAGTGAGAGTGGAAAATAATTCACATTTGGGTGTCATTTCCCAGTATTAGTGGAAAAACAGAAAGGTGGACCAGTAATACCAAGCTAAGACATCACCAAAAACGACACAATCAAATCTGACCTAACCTCTACAGCAATTATGGTAGCAGGGACCCACATTTAGAACACTCAGCAGTCCGCTCACATTCGCTCGCTAATACTTTGGGCCAATACCCAGACACCTGACGGCTAGCACTATCAACTGGAATTGTTGCACCAGTTGGCTGCCAGGGACCGCTAGTGAGACAGGGTGTGATAACGTTGCAAGCAAATGGTACCAGTTAAATATTTAACGCTAAGCCTAAATGTGTATTTATTTATTTATAAATAAATCAATATTTAGCAGTACTATTTGCTTGCGACGTCATAACACCCTGGCTCACTAGCGGTCCCTGGTGGCCAACTGCTGCAACACCTCCAGTTGATAGTGCTAGCCCCTCATACCTGGTTCTCTTACTTGGTCGGGTTCCCTATAGCTTTAGTGTCAGGGAAAGGTGGGCATGGCATATAGGGAACCCTAATTTACAGACGCGCCAACCAAAAAGTGTAACAATATCCATAGTAGGCATCGCAAAGAAAATGGCTGGAATTGTGCGTCTTCCAGTAAAAGTCACAGTATCACAGTATCAGTCCGATCAATTATATCCCAAGCATTGCTGAGGTGTAATATCAAAAGACCATCTTGTAGTTAAAGATAACCCACCTTTCAGTCTGTCATAATATTACTATCAGCTGACTACTCTTTTTCTATTAGGGACCCTCAAGAACACCATAAACTGGGGAGGTGAATTACTGAATTAAACTGAACTAATACCCTAAACGGTGTCCGGACAATTCTTCGTCCAGCATTTCTTCGTAGCGCATTTCTTCGTCCGCAAATCTTCGTCTAGCGTTTCTTCGTAGCGCATTTCTTCGTCGCGCGTTTCTTCGTCTCGCATTTCTTCGTATCGGCAAATCATCGTCTCGCATTTCTTCGTATCCGCGAAACTTCGTACACGCAAATCTTCGTATCGTAAATATTCGTCTACGCAAATATTCGTCTACGCAAATCTTCGTCCGCAAATCTTCGTCCGCAAATCTTCGTCCGAAAATCTTCGCCCGCAAATATTCGTCCGCAAATATTCGTCCGCAGTTTTGCATTTGACTTTTTGCGTTTTTGACTTTTTGCATTTTACTTTTTGACTTTTTGACTTTTTGCATTTGAATTTTTGCCTCTTTGACTTTTTGCCTTTTTGCCTTTTATCCATTATGACTTTTTGCCTCCTTGACTTTTTGCATTTGACCTTTGACTTTGCATTTGACTTTTTGTCTTTTTGACTTTTTGGTGTTTTGACTTTTTGCATTTGACTTTTATCCCATTTGACTTTTTGCCCGTTTGACTTTTTGCGTTTGACTTTTTGCTTTTTGCCTTTTTGCCATTTTACTTTTTGTCCGTTTGACTTTTTGCCGTTTTGACATTTTGCATTTGACTTTTAGCCTATATGACTTTTTGTCATTTGACTTTTTCACATTTGACTTTTTGTCCTTTGACTTTTTCACTTTTGACTTTTTGTCCGGTTACCGCCAACGCCACCCTGACATCGATCTGACGTCGGCATGTCGGCAGGCTGTAACCGGGCGGGGTGACCCAGTCAGCACCGTGGCGCTGGGCCGTCCGAGCGCAGCGGATTCTGCCGGCCGAAGCGGGGCAGTCAATTTGGCACCCGGCTCAAGACTTGCACGCGATGTGGTATTGGCATAGGCGTAGGAACAGGGGCCGGGGGGCCATGGCCCCCTCACTTTTCGGCCATTTTTTGGGGCTAAAATCTTTATTTTTGCTTGGTGAGAAAAGTTTTTGATGGCAAAAGGTTCGCCAAGACGAGAACAGCTCAAATATGCAAATAAATCTTCCATAGGGGTGTTGGGGTTATCTCAAAAAGAGATCACAGTTTCACTGCCCCCCCCATAGGCGTAGGAACAGAGGGACCGGGGGGGGGGGGGCATGGCCCCCTCACTTTTCGGCCATTTTTGGGGGCTAAAATCTTTATTTTTGCTTGGTGAGAAAAGTTTTTGATGGTAAAAGGTTCGCCAAGACGAGAACAGCCCAAATCTGCAAATAAATCTTCCATAGGGGTGTTGGGGTTATCTCAAAATGAGATCACAGTTTCACTGCCCCCCCCCCCCGCCCGTGCGGGCCCCCTGAAGTCTGGGCGCCAGACAGGGCCATGGACCACCCTTCGTGTGGCTCAGGGGTCCTCGACTCGCTGAGGGGAAGGGGTGACACAGGCCCCTATGCCCCCCTTGTGTGCGCCCCTGTTGGTAGTGCAAGTAATTGTCACCCCTTGGTCCGTTCTGTGCTCGCCGTAGAATACTTCACTAAGCTATGCCGGCCGGGCCAATCTGGGAGCCGAAAACCAGTGACGTCATCCGGCCAAGGGCACCAATGTAAACAAATCGCCTGATGATTTTACCTTCTATATATGGCCTTGGAGGCACCCACCCCTGACGTGTGGGAAACTGGCGGATGAGAGGTCCCTAACCACACACCAAATTTGAACACAATCGGCTCAGCCGTTCCTGAGATATAGAATAGGGGTGTGCACGTGCTCACGTGCAGAGCCACCCCACCCCTGAGTTGTGTGAAAGTGGCGGCTGAGGGGTACCTAACCACACACGAAATTTGCACATAATCTGCCCAGCCGTTGCAGAGTTATTGTGAGAAAAAACTTTTCAACACCCCTCACGCGGCACGCGCCACGCGCAGTGGTAGTCACCCACATGAGTCGGCACTGGTCTCTAACAGGTAGGTTAGATGGGGCTGCTCAGCAAAGAAGTCCGCTTGTCAATCGGACGTGCGGTTGGAGAGATATGAGCTTCTCAAAAGCGTCGCCACGGAAGCGCTCATAATTACGCAAATCTTCGTAGAGTAGGCGGCACGAATATTTGCGGACGAAGATTTGCGGACGAAGAATTGTGGACGAAGATTTGCGGACGAAGAATTGCGGACGAAGATTTGCGGACGAAGATTTGCGGACGAAGATTTGCGGACGAAGATTTGCGGACGAAGATTTGCGGACGAATATTTGCGGACGAAGATTTGCGGACGAAGATTTGCGGACGAAGATTTGCGGACGAAGATTTGCGGGCGAAGATTTGCGGACGAAGATTTGCGTAGACGAAGATTTACGTAGGCGAAGACTTGCGATACGAATAATTGCGTAGACGAATATTTGAGGATACGAAGAAATGCGAGACGAATATTTGCGGATACGAAAAAATGCGAGACGAAGAAACGCGCGACGAAGAAATGCGGAGACGAAGATTTGCGGACGAAAAAATGCGGACGAAGAAATGCCCGACGAAGAAATGCGGGACGAAGATTCGTCATGGAATCCCCTAAACTGAAACCCATTTCAAAGGCAATTGTGACTCACAAACACCAACACTTCTGTAGTTTAAATGAACATTATATAAAATAATATCATACAGAAATGCTAGCGACACTAACATCAAACAAAACAATATCGCTCGAAACACCTACAAGATCTCATTATTTGAATATAGACACATGTGTGGCATGCCAAACGAGATAAGTGCATTAGGTAACGGTAAGGGGCTCTTTATTTGAGGCTGAATTTCACATTTTCTGCTGTATTTTTTTGTATATTTGTATCACCCACGATACTTACCAAGTTCAGCTATCTCCTGGCTTGTTTCTTCAATCGGTAAACTTGCTTTTCTTGCGAATAAAGACTGTTTTAAGCGGAGAAGCTTTCCCTCAACGACGTGGTATACGCGACGGGTCACTACAAATCAAGAGGCCTGTTCACGGGGTCTGCGGCCGCAGCGGCTCCCGCAGCCAGGAGGCGGAGCTTAATTTGAACAACTTTGAACACTTTTGCGGCCGCTGATGGCGTCCGATAAATTACGCGTGTAGCGTTCGCAACGAATAGGCAATTTCATGAAAACCCTCAATGTTTTTCAAAACCACTCAACTACATGAATATCTACGAGTCACTACGAGTTGTCATTTTTGGTCAAACAACCGCCAGTGAGCCGCGATATCAACAAAACAGTGCGCAACCTTTGTCAGACGCGCGCCATTTATGTCGAAGTTCTATTGCGGCTGCTCCCGAGCAACCGCAGGAGCCGCAAAGCGGAGAGTCTCTCCTCCCGGATCTGCTCTTTCGTGATTGGCTGACGATTAAGCCCCGCCCTCTTGGCCGCGGGAGCCGCGGCGGCCGCAGACCCCGTGAACAGGCCTAAGGTGTTCAGATTGCCCATAGTCAAAACACTTAGGCAAACTCTCACCAGATGGCTGGTGGGACGCAAATGTGGGGGGCAGCCTATCCCACAGTACTTATATCAATACTTATACCGGCCTATCCGTTCTATGATCCGTACTTTAACACTGACAGCGGCTTGACGCCCCGCTCACACTGGCGCGCGGCCGCAGTGATTTGAAAAAAAAAATATTGACATGCTCATGCGCGCGCCGACTGCATCGACGCCTCAGCCGGGTGTAAATAGGAGGTAAGATGAACACATGAGCTGGCGGTGAACAGACTTACGCCGCAGGTGCTGCAACTACGGGATAGACACGCCAGTCAGGTGCAGGTTGGTGGTGTAGATGAACACCTCAGCTGGCGGCAAGCATACACATGCCGCAGGTGTTGCAACTACACACCAGCCGGGTATAGATTGGTTGTGTAGATGGACACCTCAGCTGGCGGCAAGAAGACACACGACGCTGGTGTATTTGACAACTCAACACGGCGGGCAGGTGTCCGTGAACACCTGAGCTGTGGGTATCGAACACACGATGCGGTGGTGGTCGGCACTTACACACCACGCAGGTGTCTGACATGGGTGTAGATAGCGAAGCATCAACAATGACACCCCATGCATGAGTAAATTTCCAAATTAACCCCTGTGGCAGGAGTTGACACCCGGGTCGTGTGTAGCGATTTTGTGAGTGGGGGTGGCGGTTAGAAGGACAAAATGGTTCTATTGTTCTCATGTTCTATTTATCTGATGCTTACACTTCCGATGCGAAAACACCGCAAGATTATCTTTCGCCAATCGCAGTACCTGACGGGCATTCAAATGAACAAAAGCTTGAAAGTACTTTATACGTGATTTGCACATACCTATGGAGACTTATCTAAAACAAATATACAGTTAATTTATTTCGAAAATTTGCATACCGCAGTCTACAGCTGATCCAAAAAGCATGCATGTGCAAGCTAAACTTGCGATTGTTTCGCATCAAAAGTTTAAAGAGATTCTGAACATCTGAAGATTCTGAATATTTGCCATGAATGCACTTGCACGAGTATTCTTCAGCACACCTCATATATCTCGAAAATGCATTTCGCGAACGTATGCTCGGCCAGGCCTGTGCCTCTATTGATATGCTGGTGGTATTGGCCTTACGACTATTGTCGCTGTCGTCATTCATAGTCGGTGTCTCTCAAACCGACCAGGGCGGGGGAGCCAAATGGCCTCGTCAGTGTCCAGACTCGAACCCGGAACCCACGGATTAAGAGCCCACCGCTCTACCGACGGAGCAACTGGGACGACGGCAATACAAAACGTTATGCATTTTCCTTGTATTTACGTACATTGCTTGCCAAGTGAAACCCCGATTGTGTTGTATGCGCTTCTCGAGCTATTTGCAGCGCATATTATAACACGAGTTATAGGTATGCTATTAAAGGGAATAGGTCACCTTAGGGAATAGGTCAGGTCACATCACCTTGTCTTGAAATTTGGCTATACGGGGTATTTCTTGCTGAAAAACGAATATGGCAATTGTTTGAACGATAGATGGATATCCGTCGAAAAATTGTCATATTTCTCTTTTCTCCTTCAAGGCCATACACAAACTTCATAACAATTATGACGTCATGCATATGGTACCTTGGATATGGAAACTGTTGCACACAATAACGACGGACTTTAGGCATATACACGCAGGCTGCTTGTAACGTAAACAACCGTTGTGAGGATCCGAAACAAGTTTCGGGGAAAATAAACTTCTTCTCCTAAAAGGGACCCACTAGTCCTGTGTCGAAATTACTTAGCGTAGCGAGGTAATTATTTCGCCACAACCCGTATTTCGATCTGCTCTATACATTAGCTATCTCAGTTCAAACCCCATGTTAAAGGTGAGCTATTCCCTTTAAGCTTAAATACCCTTGTCCTATGACACGAACATGCGTATGCGTAATCGTACGTTGAAGGTAAGGAATGCTGTTGAAAACAGGGCTGCGGAGTCGATCGGTTTTCAGGTGACTCCGACTCCGACGCCGACCCTCCGGAGTCGACTCCGACCTTTAATTAGCTGACGCTATTGTCAACAGGCACTATAAGTAACCACTAATAGCACAAATTCTCCCGTTTCAAGATTGGAGCTAATTTAATGAAACATATATTAGATAAATGAAATGGATTGATATTGTACAACTATAGCTTTCGATATACAATGGATAAGTTTCATGTCCCGTAACCATATAATTTGTGAACACTTTTACATGTGGTTTTTCATAAAAAGGCGATGGTGATGTTCATTTTTCGCAAAAAGTTGTATAAATACCATACAAAAACTAATAACTCCATTTATACGTGTTGGCCTCTGATTGGTCATAATCGTGTGAAGATTATGACCCGGCACACACAATGATTCAGTCGTCCAACGAACGCCATTAATAGGCGAGCGGGTATTTTTCGGAGATTCAGCTTGCGATTAGCTGATGTAGTGGTAAAAATGGACGGGATAAAAGGAGATACATTTAAATAGAGCACTCCGATCGCTAATTCGTCATGCTCCC
>JAXIVJ010005114.1:0-5000 GCA_036785665.1 Chirona hameri | reverse complement strand
TGCGCTGTCGAAAAAACACATTCAATACTGCCTGCGGACGGCATATTGTGGGAGCTCAACGCCATATCGCACTGGCCGTCCGCCACCAGTGTCCGGCTCGCCACCCCACTGAACCCTACTTTAGCCAAGCTAAGTAGCTGTTGGATAGCTCTGTTGTTTTGTGTATTTTTGAGCAACCACATTATATTAGATATAAGGATTAGATATTTAGTTTTGTGGATCGTTTAAGTATTATTTTTAAGCATTCATAGTTAGCTGTTACCTCTTACTTGCTTTTTAAAGGACTTTTCATTCTAGCTTGTGTGCGCCAAAATTGTCTTAGTCTTATTTTTGTGTTATTAGTTGCAGGGTTGGATAAGTAGATATTTTAGAAAATTAGGGATAATTAAGGTGTATTTAGTATTCAGTTTATTTAAGGATTAGATATTTAGTCTAGTATTAGGTGCACTCATAGCTGATTTGTGTTACTAGCTTTACCTAGATCTAGTTAAGGTTTTAGAAGAAGAAAAACAAACAAAAAAAACACAAAAAAGTTAAGTTAAGTTAGTAAAGTATTGAAAAGTGCATAGTACCTAAGTTATATACCTAAGTTACTAGTGTATTCAAATGAGCATGACTAGGATGCAGGCGAAGGTAGCAGAGCTAGAGGCCCTCCAGGCTAGAGTAGCGGAGCTTGAGGCGCAGTTAAGTAAGTGTAGGTGTAGAGATGAGCCGCAAGAGGGTGTAGCTCCTGACCAAGGAAACGTATGCGCAGATTGTGGTTAGGGGGTCAGAAAGGAGCCTACAGGATCAGGGACCAGTGGTAGTTCTGATAGGGGCATAAGGGAGGAGGATAAGGCAAAGGTGGATAGTGCGGCTGGGGTTTGGAAGTGTGTTGGAGGGTCACGTTTCTGGAGACCCCAACATTGTGGAAAGTAATACTAGGGCCACAGACAGTAAGGATGAGGAGGGGTGCTGGGTAATGGAGGGTGGGTAGCAGAATCTGGAGGAGGAAGAGGAAGGGGATCAGGAGGGATGGACAAAAGTTCAGGGTAGAGTCAGGCAGTACAGCCCCAGGGAACATCAGCAGGTTACACTAGCAAATAGGTTCAGTGCGTTAGAGTCAGCAGCTGAAAGTGACAAGGTACAGATTCAGCATTTAGTGGTTGGGGACTCAAGGGTAAGGCCCTTAAGGCGAACATTCTGTGGGAAGAGGGACAAATGTATAGTTAAACCGGGGCAAAAGTAGTTGATATGGGCCCTGTCATTGAGGCAGAACTGGGTAGGAGTAGCCCGGAGACAGTTATAATACAGGTGGGGGTGAACAACATAGGACCTAGGCAGAGTGTGAGAATAGTAGCGGAGTACCGGAGCCTGCTGCAGAGGTTGAAGGAGTCCAGGAAACCAGTCATTGTGACTGGCATCCTCCCTCGCTGTGGAGCCAGTGAGGAGTGGTACTCGAGAGCTCTGTCTGTGAACAGCTCAGTTCAGAACTTATGTTCAGCTATGGGGCTTAGTTATGTAGACTTATGGGATCAGTTCTATGAGTGGCATAGGTACTATATGAAGGATGGGCTTCACTTATCGGATGAGGGGGCAAGGGCTTTGGGAGATGCCTACAGAAGTGTCATTCAGGGAAACTAGGTAGGAGGGGGGGTTCAGGGACGCTAGTACTAGGGCATCAAGAAGTAAGCATGGTAGAAGTTCATGTCAGAATAGGACAGTAGATCATAATTCCCTCAGAATTAGTAGAGTCAGCTCAAAGTATAAGATCACATGTGTGTTGCTGAATGCCCAAAGTATTAGGTCTAAATTTGATGAGTTTGAGTGTTATGTTGCCCTTGAAAAGCCTGATATCATTTGTGTAACCGAGACATGGGTTAGTGAGGGGTATAATAGGGATAGGCTACAGGATTTCGAGTTACAAGGGTATAACATGTTCTCATACTGCAGAGAATCACGGCAGGGAGGCGGAGTGTTTGTATATGTAAATAGCTTGTACTGCACTACTAGAGTTGATGATTCTAGTAAAGTAAAAGAAGTAGAATCAATCTGGCTTGACATTAAAATTGGTACAGGAAACAGAGGAAGGTGAGGATAGGTGCATTTTACAGACCAGGGAATCTTCCAAGGAACTCCCAAGCTGAAACAGACCAAGATATTTGTGAGGAAATACGTAGGAACTTTCGGGGCTCAGTGTCTTATTATGGGAGATTTTAACTTAAGAGGATACGAAAGTATAGCAGAGGAAACAAATGAGTGTAGGTTGTATAGGCAAATCTTTGAAGAGGAGCTTTTCATGCATCAGTTTGTAACAGAGCCAACCAGACATTGCTCCATTCTAGACCTTGTATTCTCAGACAACAGTGATCTAGTTAGTGACATAAGTATTTGTGCAGGTCTAGGAACCAGTGATCACAATATGGTTAAATTCAACATCTCATCAGAAATGAGGCCAAAAGATAACCTTATTATGGTTCCAAACTTCAGCCGGGCTGATTTTGATGGTATTAGAAATGACCTCGCACAGATAAAATGGAACGTTGAGTTGGCAGGTTTAGATGCATGTGAGGCCTGGAATGTTTTCAAAGCTAGATTAAGCAAATTCAAAATCGGCATATACCCCTCAGGCACAAACGTAACAGAACCAAGGGCAATCCAGTTTGGCTTACCCCAGAAGTAAGGAGTGCTATACAAGCTAAAAGAAGTGCATTTGGCATTTTGAAGGGATCTTCACTAGATATAAATCAGAAGGCCTACCAGAATGCAAGAAATTCAGTTAAGAAAAAGGTCAGAGCAGCTAAAAGGCAAAGGAACTTGATTTAGCTAGACATTGTAATGCAGATAGTAAGAAGTTCTTCAGTTTTTATAAGTTAAGTACAGTTTCCAAAAATATAGGTCCATTTAAGGTAGATGATGTGTTAGTTAGCAAGGACAGTGAAATGGTTGAAGTGCTTAATGATCAGTTTCAATCTGTCTTTACTATCGAGGACCAGAGTAGTATTGCAGCACTTCAGCCTGAGCTAGAGACAGAGGGAGACTATAGGAGAGCTAGGTGGCATAAGTAGTGAACTTGTTCTAAAATATCTAAGAAAGTAAGGCCTAACAAGGCAGAAGGACCTGATGAAATCCATGCTAGACTTTTAAGAGAATCTGAAAGGGAGTTGTCGGTTCCATTAGCCATAATATTTTCTAAATCACTTGCAGATAGTAAAATTCCACTTGATTGGAAAAGAGCAAATGTTGTTCCTATTCATAAAAAGGGAGATAGAAGTAAAGAGGAAAACTATAGACCAGTTAGTCTGACCTCATTAGTCTGCAAGGTGCTTGAATCAATCATCAAAGATAAGATTGTTGAATTCTTGGAGCAAATGAACTCATCAAAGATACACAGCATGGCTTTAGGAAGGGCCGTTCTTGTTTAACTAATCTTCTGGAGTTTTTGGATGTTGCAACAGATAGCGTTGATCAGGGTAAACAGCTAGATGTAGCTTTTCTTGATTTCAGTAAGCATTTGACAAAGTCCCCATACAAGACTGGGGTTGCAACTTAAAATTCATGGGATCAGGGGCAAGATTCTGGATTGGATAGAAACGTGGCTTTCAGGACGCCAGCAAAGGGTTTATGAATGGGTGCCAATCACTATGGAGGAGGTTCTCAGTGGGGTTCCACAGGGCTCAGTCCTGGGCCCATTGCTTTTTATAATATTTGTGAATGCAATTGAGAACAGTATAGACAGCAAAGTCTTGAAATTTGCAGACGATCTAAAAGTTGTCAGGATTATTAGAGGAAAACATGATCAGGATGTTTTTCAATCAGATCTGGACAAGCTAGTTGAGTGGTCTGAAGCATGGCAGATGAAATTCAATTGAGTAAATGTAAGATTATGCACGCTGGACGGGTTAGCAGTAAACATAGGTATGAAATGGGTGGGCAGAAAATGGAGCAGATTGAAAAGGAAAGAGATTTAGGTGTCGTGGTAAACAATAGACTATCAGCGTCAGACCAGGTTGTAGAAGCTAGGAAAAGGCACTTAGAATGCTAGGGGCCATTAACAGAAATGTTTCCTACAAGAGTGAAAAGGGTAATAACAAAACTGTATTGTGCATACGTTAGACCACATTTGAGTATTGTGTACAAGCCTGGTCTCCAACATATGAGAAAGATTGCTGGTTGTTAGAAAGAGTTCAAAAAAGGGCAACAAAAATGGTTAATTGTCTTGGTAGTTTACCTTATGAAGATAGATTAAAGAAATTGGGTATGTTTTCACTTAGATATAGAAGGCTAAGAGGAGATCTAATTGAAGTCTTCAATTTGTAAATAGTCAGCATTCTGGATATTTAAAGGGTATGTTTGAGTTCAATAGGGAAAATCGAGGTAGAGGTCCATCAGCATAAACTCATTGTGAAACAAAGTAGGACTAGGCTACGACAGTCATTTTCAGTAGAAGGGTTGTAGGACATTGGAATATGCTACCAGGGGATGTCGCTGATGCAGTGACACTTGCTTCCTTCAAAATTAGATTAGATAAATACTTTACAGAGAAGGGATTAGTTCATAAATACTCGTGGGATTAGCCTTCTTTTATGCAGGTAGAGTAAGGTGATTTGAAGGGGCGAGACTGGTGGAGGGGGGGGGGGGGGGGGGGGGGGGGGGGGGGGGGGTGCAACCTCGGATGGCCCAAGAGGCTCTTTGTTGCACTTTTCTTTTATGTCTTTATGTCTTTGTCTTTATGTCTTATGTCTTTATGTCTTATGTCTTTATGTCTTTATAGATAGACAGATAGACAGATAGACAGATAGACAGATAGACAGATAGACAGATAGACAGATAGACAGATAGACAGATAGTAAGATAGACAGATAGACAGATAGACAGATAGACAGATCGACAGATCGACAGATCGACAGATCGACAGATCGACAGATCGACAGATCGACAGATGGACAGATGGACAGATGGACAGATGGACAGATGGACAGATGGACAGATGGACAGATGGACAGATGGACAGATGGACA
>JAXIVJ010005113.1:0-76689 GCA_036785665.1 Chirona hameri | reverse complement strand
GATTCTGGTCATTATCAAAATGTATTCTGTATTGACCTCGCTGACAAATGTTTGTACTGGCGGGTCTGCAGAGCCACCACATTGTTTTTTTTTAATATATATTTCGGAAAACTCAATAAAAAGACATGAAACATACACACATGAACACGAACATTGCATCATCATTATCTGTGCGGCCCGCCTGGCCAAGCCGGAACGGTGCCCGCGACGTTGGCAAAACCGTCCCGCTCCTGGGAGGTCTGGGGGTTACCGCCCCGGCCGGGGAGAGCTGTGGGGTACCTCCCCGGCGCTCCAGACAGGCCGCAGCCCCCGCCCGGCACTGCCTCGCACGACGTCGCATGGCAGTGCCCCCATCGGTCGGCCGGGCGCGCGACCCGTCAGTCCGTTAGACTGGCGCGCCGCGCCCCCGGCCGGCCGACCCGCCCTTGCAAGGGCCGGTCTCAGGTTGGCCCGGTTGGGTAAGGCGGGGGCGCACAAATATGCATACATAATTTTTTCTTCAGTTTTTTTTTCCTCTTCAGTTTGTTCAACCAACATGTTCATAATTTACTGGCGAACCTACTGGCGTAACAGTCAACAGCATTTGCAATACGCACACAAACCTCTAAATGTTACGCGACAGGAGTAAACAGAGTTTGGTGCACACTGTACATAACAATACAACAGCGGCGACAGCGCCGAAACCGCCGGCGGCGCCGGCGGCGGCCGAAACAGCGGGCAGGGACAGTAAAAACGGCGGCAACACAAAACGATCGGGCGAAAAGCGACGGGCGAGTCAGGCCGCCGGATCCAGGCAGCGAGTGCGCCGCCATTGCCATCCGCGACAGCCCTGCCGGCATCTCGCAGCGATCAAGGCACCCGGTAAACATGTGACAGGATTAGGACGAGGATGAGTGGGCAATGTTGACTGAGTGATTAACAAGATGGTGCTATAATGGTTGTGACAATATTTTAGAGACTTTTCCCCATTTCTGCATGAATTTATCTCTCGACATTTCCCGCATGGCCGCATATATTTTACTTTGAATAATACTACCTTAGCTATGGTCGTAATCAGTATGTATAGCTCGTATGTATAGCTTCGCTTTCATCTTCAAGAGACGGGAAAACCACGATTGTACTGTAACATTTATATTTAAGTTATAATTAGGTCTTAAATATAGCAATATTTCTCTTATGTAGTCTTGCACTAAGGCACAGTCCCACAGCATGTGACAATGGTTGCATTTGAAGATTTACAAAAAGTACACAGTGGACTTTCCGATTTTCCTATTCGGTACAAAAATGTGTTGGTGGATATTATTCTTGAAACTATATGGTAATGGAAAGTTTGCAAATAAGTATTTTTGTGGAGAGGCGTATATCGTGGATGGTCCCTTCGTTCATATAACCGATGTCTCTATACCATTTACGCTCAAGGGGTGTCTGACATGTGTTTTCTATTTCACTCATTGCGTTAATTAATTCATTGTATGCTAATCGTGAAATGTTTGATTTCCTAGCAAGTAGTGCTATTTTGTATGGTAATATTGGATATGAGGTTTTACGACAGAGTTAGGGCTCTGAGTGTAATTTGGAATGCTCCTGATTAAGGAGGAGTAGCAAGAAAAGTCAATATTTATGTTGAATAACGTACATAAAGTGTTGCCGTTATGCAGTGATCCAGTCTCGTTACAATATAAGTCGGCAAGGAACCGTAACTCTTATCGTTCCACTCCTTTACAATGGTCCTTTAAATTTAGTGTGATCCGAAAACCAAATTTTTCCCGTAAGTAACTGTGAGGGTACGGTACGAAAAATGGCGCAGAAGTCCGCCCAAGCATTTACGACATCACTCCAAAATCTGTTTTTAAGTTTGTTTCTTGCGATATCTCTAAGTTGTATTGTTCCGAAGCAAACTAGGTCGCCTGTGGGAGGTAGTTTTCTTTCACATTGTTTGTCTACATTACATTTGAGTTCGTCCAGTACAACCTTTTCAGCCAAGTTACCTTTAAACTTTAATGAACGAAGCTATTTGCACCATTCTCAACCCACCACGATCATAGTTTTGCACTAACCTAATTCTTTTATTTATCGGGCCCATCGTTCCATATAAATCTGTACAACACATTGTTTATGTTCTTATGTCATCTTCAGCTGGATTGGTAGTGCTGAAAATATATGTACCAGTTTTGAGATATAAACATCGCTTTCACTACAGTTATTTTGCCTATAAAGTAAGATTTCTGCGTTTCCATTGTGCAACTTCTTGAGAGATCTTAGGTAGTATTGTAATGATGTTTCGCCTTGTAATATTTGTGTTTGAACTGTTGTACAATATGCTTAGGACTTTGAGGTCGCTTACTTCATTTAGTCCCAAATTGGTAAGAAATGACGTGTCAACTGTCTTACCTATTTGAGACATTTGTTTTTTCTATGTTTATGCGTAAGGTAGACACTTTTGTGAATTTGTCTAGTTCATACAGGATCCCTTTAATCGGGTCGAGCCCAGCGCGTGAAAACACGATCAGGTCATCGGCGTATTGTGACAGTCGTACTTCAGTATCAACGGTTAACTGAATACCTTGCAGATTTTTGGGAAAAAAAAATTGATTTGCAAGTGGCTCCATTACTAGATTAAACAAATATCCAGAGACAGGATCCCCTTGTCTTATTTATGCCTCTTTCCATATGGATTTTTGGGCCGAGGTTTCCGTCAAGGAGAATGCGGGAGAAATTGTTAGAGTAAGGTAAAATGTGTTGATCATTTGTTTACACAATGGCCCAAAATTGTAGCTATCAAGAGCTTCTGTCAAGAATTCCCATGGAGACTGTGTCAAATGCGGCTTCGAAATATATTGCCATTACAATACCATAGGCGGATGTAGCATTTACATGTTCTATAACGTCATACAATAGACGGCTGTTTTCTCCAATAAATCTTCCCGCGATATATGCGGTCTGTGCTGAAGATATCAAGCTATGCATTATGTTTTTTATCTGCTAGCAATGGCAACCGATATAATTTTAAAATCAACGTTTAAGATGTAAGATGTAAGATGTGTATTAAATCAATGATCCACTTGAAATAATCGTGTGGCTTTTCACACTGACGAGTCACAACGCAAGACATGGCAATACGAAAATGGGTGCAATACGTACAGGAACCTATCGGTACAATGGAAGAAAAAAATACACAAATAATGCTAAACAAAGACTTCTAAAAATAAGAACACATTCACATCGGTCTGAATCATCCTGCAAGCTCAAAACGACCTTTCAGAACGACCTTCTTCAGTGCGCGACGCGTACAAGTGCTCCCATCTGCGAGTACGTTCATGTCATTCACACACTTAACACCGCGGTAGCATAACCGCAGCCTGCCCGCCTCCGTCCGTATGCGCGGTAGCGAGAGCAGGTGCGCCGAGCGGGTAACGATATTGGCTACCATCCTTTTAAAGAATCTTTTGGTTTGCCCTGTTTAGGTATGAAAGTAACAACGCTTTCACGGGGACAGTTGATAATTGTTTGGTTTTGAAGCCCTTCTGTGCAAGCGCGAAATAAAAATACCCCAAGTAAATCCCAAAAGTGTTAAAAAAAATATGCAGTGAAACCGTTCGTTCCGGGTGACTTTCCTTTCTTCATACCCATTAGTGCAACGTGTAGTTCCTGAAAGGATAACGGTGCATCTAATGCGTTCCTTTGTTCGTCGGATAGTTTCCGTTTTATATTATTCTTTAAGTATTCTTTTGTGTTTGCTGTTGACGCATGTTTATAGTACTTTGTTCGTAAATTGTCTGACAAATGCTCAAGTATTTCATTCTTGTTCGTGATTGTGAGCTCATTAACCTTAAGCGACTGGATGGAATTTCGTATAGCATTTCTTTTCTCTAGTTAAAAAAATACTTCGAGCACTTTTCCCCTTCTTCGTGCCAATTCACCCTAGACCTAGTTATTGGCCTTGAATTGACCTTGAATTATTGGCTTTCTTATATTCTCTAATTTACGTTGAACTTCCTCAAGGCGCATTAGGTCATCGTGTGTTCTATTTACATTGAAAAAATCTTTTAGTTGGCTGATTTCATTCATAATTTCGCTCTCTTGCATTATATTTTGTCTAGCTTTACGCTTTGAAAATCGTACCGTTTCCCCTCGAATCATCATGAGTAAAGTCTCGTAAAAAAGGCTAAGCCTAATTATAAATTAGATTGAGTCAAAATTGTCTGGGCTAGAAATGAAATAATCGCTGTAAACTGGTATGGTATATTGCTTAACTACATTGATAATAACCTGCCTTACCATTTCATCATAGTATTTGTCATCAAGCGAAGACTCATTGAATTTCCATAGGCCAGGGCTACTTTTCTTTTGAGGTTCTTTCATGTTTAGAGTTACTATGCTGTAATCGGATCTGTACCCAGCTTGAATACTAACTGTCATTACGTTATTTATTACGTGCTCTTGCACATACAACATATATAGTAGACCATATTTCAGCGGGTTCTGTTTCATCCATGTAAAGTCATTATTATGAGGATTAATTTCTCTCCAGGTATCTACTAGATTGTGCTTCTCGGCAATCTTTACAAAAGCGTTCTTTGCGTGGGGATTGTTTTGCCGACAATAATTTGAGTCACGGAGATAATCTATAACAAAATTAAAGTCACCACCAATTATTATATTATCGGCTGATAACTCTTCCAATCTTTTGCCGATACGATCGAAAAAGGCTGGGCAGTCGTCGTTTGGGCCATATATGCTAATTATTGTGTAAGTATTAAGAAATATTATACAAGCAAGAATAACGAAATTCCCCTCTTCACAGTACTCTTCATGAACAATGTGGTGCTGTATATTGGACTTGAAAAGAATTGATGTGCCCCGACTATTTGAGGTGCCACACGAATGGTAACACTTTCCACGCCAAAGAGTGTTGAAATTCGGTACGGTTCGTTGAATTAAATGCGTATCTTGAATAAGATAAATATCGAAGTTAAGCTTTTTGATGTAATTGACAACGTCTCGTCTTTTTTGTTGGCTACCAAGACCTCTGCAGTTATATGACATCAACTTAAGTTCAGCCATTACTTACTTCAAAACTTATGTAGGAGAGGGAACAAGGGGTGCCGAGGCGCCTCAATCGGCGAAGCAGCCAGCAGAGACGGACGCGGCCGGCCAGACTAGGCCACCAGCGACGCAGCGCCGAACCAGGAACCGGCGACCGTAACGCCAAGACCCACGGATGCGCCCCCGAAAGCCGCGCCGCCGCACGTAGTACCGGCCCCGCCGCCGCCGCCACCACCGCCGCCGACGACGACGCCTGGGGTAGGGCGAACCTCGCGAAGCAGCGCAGTTGTCTACCGACAAGAAAGAGGCCAAGGCAGAGTGCGAAAACAGAACATGTGCCACACTGGTTTGGGGGAAAGTCTAAAAAGTCTGAACCAGCTACATTAACTCCATTAACTCCATTAACTTGTTGTGTTGCATTACGCACGTGTCTAGAAAAAATGGCCTGGGTGAAAGCTGTTCACCTGCAGTTTCTTTGAAATCAGGAGAGGAGTTTTGAACGATTTCAGTCGTTTTGGGAGAAGCCATAGCCCCAACGATCTCCCCATGGACCCATTCCCGAATGGTGCTCGCTCAGTGATCATCACCGAGTGGTGCCCAGGGCTGTCATCTTAACCGGTCATCAGGCTTAACCAGGGGCGCAGCCAGGGAGTGCTATGGGGGTTAAGTCACCCTACCCCCGTCGCGGCTAAGAGGGCCCATCTCGGATCTGAAAGGGGCCCATCGTGTACTCAGAAAGGGCCCATTTCAGGCCTGATACAACCCTGAACAGTGACGTCACATGCAGTGGGAGTGGTATCAAATGGAGTGGAACTAAACAAGTTCATGTTTTTTTTTTGGGGGGGGGGGGGGGGGGGGAGGGGGGCATCCGTCAATGTTAAGGGGCCCACTTCGGTTAGCCCCTCTCGTCGCAAAATCCTGGCTGCGCCCCTGGGCTTAACGACTGACCTTTCACACTTACCGAGAGAGTTTTGGAACCTAAAGCTCATTCGAGATTCCTTTACTCACGACTTCTTCGATTATTTTTGTATTATGATAAAATGAAATAAAAATGACAACCCTGATATAACTGACTCCGATAACCCTGATATAACTGATCCATGTGCCGACAATGTTCACTTTCTCTACACAGAGCACGCCTGGCGGTACATGCTCGTGTTCCAGTGTCACCATTATTGATGGCTCGTGCTCCAGTGTCACCATTATTGATGGCTCGTGCTCCAGTGTCACCATTATTGATGGCTCGCGCTCCAGTGTCACCATTATTGATGGCTCGCGCTCCAGTGGCACCATTATTGATGCCTCGCGCTCCAGTGGCACCATTATTGATGGCTCGTGCTCCAGTGTCACCATTATTGATGGCTCGTGCTCCAGTGGCACCATTATTGATGGCTCGCGCTCCAGTGGCACAATTATTGATGGCTCGCGCTCCAGTGGCACCATTATTGATGGCTCGCGCTCCAGTGGCACCATTATTGATGGCTCGCGCTCCAGTGGCACCATTATTGATGGCTCGTGCTCCAGTGGCACCATTATTGATGGCTCGTGCTCCAGTGACACCATTATTGATGGCTCGTGCTCCAGTGTCACCATTTTTGATGGCTCGTGCTCCAGTGTCACCATTATTGATGGCTCGTGCTCCAGTGACACCATTATTGATGGCTCGTGCTCCAGTGTCACCATTATTGATGGCTCGTGCTCCAGTGGCACCATTATTGATGGCTCGTGCTCCAGTGGCACCATTATTGATGGCTCGTGTTCCAGTGGCACCATTATTGATGGCTCGTGCTCCAGTGTCACCATTATTGATGGCTCGTGCTCCAGTGGCACCATTATTGATGGCTCGCGCTCCAGTGGCACCATTATTGATGGCTCGTGTTCCAGTGGCACCATTATTGATGGCTCGTGTTCCAGTGGCACCATTATTGATGGCTCGCGCTCCAGTGGCACCATTATTGATGGCTCGTGTTCCAGTGGCACCATTATTGATGGCTCGTGTTCCAGTGGCACCATTATTGATGGCTCGCGCTCCAGTGGCACCATTATTGATGGCTCGTGCTCCAGTGGCACCATTATTGATGGCTCGTGTTCCAGTGGCACCATTATTGATTGCTCGCGCTCCAGTGGCACCATTATTGATGGCTCGCGCTCCAGTGGCACCATTATTGATGGCTCGCGCTCCAGTGTCACCATTATTGATGGCTCGTGTTCCAGTGGCATCATTATTGATGGCTCGTGTTCCAGTGTCACCATTATTGATGGCTCGTGTTCCAGTGGCACCATTATTGATGGCTCGCGTTCCAGTGTCACCATTATTGATGGCTCGTGTTCCAGTGGCACCATTATTGATGGCTCGCGCTCCAGTGGCACCATTATTGATGGCTCGTGCTCCAGTGTCACCATTATTGATGGCTCGTGCTCCAGTGGCACCATTATTGATGGCTCGTGCTCCAGTGTCACCATTATTGATGGCTCGCGCTCCAGTGGCACCATTATTGATGGCTCGTGTTCCAGTGGCACCATTATTGATGGCTCGCGCTCCAGTGTCACCATTATTAATGGCTCGTGTTCCAGTGGCACCATTATTGATGGCTCGCGCTCCAGTGTCACCATTATTGATGGCTCGTGCTCCAGTGTCACCATTATTGATGGCTCGTGCTCCAGTGTCACTATTATTGATGGCTCGTGCTCCAGTGTCACCATTATTGATGGCTCGTGCTCCAGTGTCACCATTATTGATGGCTCGTGCTCCAGTGGCACCATTATTGATGGCTCGCGCTCCAGTGGCACCATAATTGATGGCTCGTGCTCCAGTGTCACCATTATTGATGGCTCGTGCTCCAGTGTCACCATTATTGATGGCCCGTGCTCCAGTGGCACCATTATTGATGGCTCGTGCTCCAGTGGCACCATTATTGATGGCTCGTGTTCCAGTGGCACCATTATTGATGGGTCGTGTTCCAGTGGCACCATTATTGATGGCTCGTGTTCCAGTGGCACCATTATTGATGGCTCGTGCTCCAGTGGCACCATTATTGATGGCTCGTGTTCCAGTGGCACCATTATTGATGGCTCGCGCTCCAGTGGCACCATTATTGATGGCTCGCGCTCCAGTGGCACCATTATTGATGGCTCGTGTTCCAGTGGCACCATTATTGATGGCTCGTGTTCCAGTGGCACCATTATTGATAGCTCGCGCTCCAGTGGCACCATTATTGATGGCTCGCGCTCCAGTGGCACCATTATTGATGGCTCGTGTTCCAGTGGCACCATTATTGATGGATCGTGTTCCAGTGTCACCATTATTGATGGCTCGTGCTCCAGTGTCACCATTATTGATGGCTCGTGCTCCAGTGGCACCATTATTGATGGCTCGCGTTCCAGTGTCACCATTATTGATGGCTCGTGTTCCAGTGGCACCATTATTGATGGCTCGCGCTCCAGTGGCACCATTATTGATGGCTCGTGCTCCAGTGTCACCATTATTGATGGATCGTGCTCCAGTGGCACCATTATTGATGGCTCGTGCTCCAGTGTCACCATTATTGATGGCTCGCGCTCCAGTGGCACCATTATTGATGGCTCGTGTTCCAGTGGCACCATTATTGATGGCTCGCGCTCCAGTGTCACCATTATTAATGGCTCGTGTTCCAGTGGCACCATTATTGATGGCTCGCGCTCCAGTGTCACCATTATTGATGGCTCGTGCTCCAGTGTCACCATTATTGATGGCTCGTGCTCCAGTGTCACTATTATTGATGGCTCGTGCTCCAGTGTCACCATTATTGATGGCTCGTGCTCCAGTGTCACCATTATTGATGGCTCGTGCTCCAGTGGCACCATTATTGATGGATCGCGCTCCAGTGGCACCATAATTGATGGCTCGTGCTCCAGTGTCACCATTATTGATGGCTCGTGCTCCAGTGTCACCATTATTGATGGCCCGTGCTCCAGTGGCACCATTATTGATGGCTCGTGTTCCAGTGGCACCATTATTGATGGCTCGTGTTCCAGTGGCACCATTATTGATGGCTCGTGTTCCAGTGGCACCATTATTGATGGCTCGTGCTCCAGTGGCACCATTATTGATGGCTCGTGTTCCAGTGGCACCATTATTGATGGCTCGCGCTCCAGTGGCACCATTATTGATGGCTCGCGCTCCAGTGGCACCATTATTGATGGCTCGTGTTCCAGTGGCACCATTATTGATGGCTCGTGTTCCAGTGGCACCATTATTGATAGCTCGCGCTCCAGTGGCACCATTATTGATGGCTCGCGCTCCAGTGGCACCATTATTGATGGCTCGTGTTCCAGTGGCACCATTATTGATGGAACGTGTTCCAGTGTCACCATTATTGATGGCTCGTGCTCCAGTGTCACCATTATTGATGGCTCGTGCTCCAGTGGCACCATTATTGATGGCTCGTGTTCCAGTGTCACCATTATTGATGGCTCGTGCTCCAGTGGCACCATTATTGATGGCTCGTGCTACAGTGGCACCATTATTGATGGCTCGCGCTCCAGTGGCACCATTATTGATGGCTCGTGCTCCAGTGGCACCATTATTGATGGCTCGTGTTCCAGTGGCACCATTATTGATGGCTCGTGCTCCAGTGTCACCATTACTGATGGCTCGTGCTCCAGTGTCACCATTATTGATAGCTCGTGCTCCAGTGGCACCATTATTGATGGCTCGTGTTCCAGTGACACCATTATTGATGGCTCGTGCTCCAGTGTCACCATTATTGATGGCTCGCGCTCCAGTGGCACCATTATTGATGGCTCGTGCTCCAGTGGCACCATTATTGATGGCTCGTGTTCCAGTGGCACCATTATTGATGGCTCGTGTTCCAGTGGCACCATTATTGATGGCTCGTGCTCCAGTGTCACCATTATTGATGGCTCGCGCTCCAGTGGCACCATTATTGATGGCTCGTGCTCCAGTGGCACCATTATTGATGGCTCGTGCTCCAGTGGCACCATTATTGATGGCTCGTGCTCCAGTGGCACCATTATTGACGGCTCGTGCTCCAGTGTCACCATTATTGATGGCTCGTGCTCCAGTGGCACCATTATTGATGGCTCGTGCTCCAGTGACACCATTATTGATGGCTCGTGCTCCAGTGGCACCATTATTGATGGCTCGTGCTCCAGTGGCACCATTATTGATGGCTCGTGCTCCAGTGGCACCATTATTGATGGCTCGTGCTCGAGTGGCACCATTATTGATGGCTCGTGCTCCAGTGGCACCATTATTGATGGCTCGTGCTCCAGTGTCACCATTATTGATGGCTCGTGCTCCAGTGGCACCATTATTGATGGCTCGTGCTCCAGTGTCACCATTATTGATGGCTGGTGCTCCAGTGTCCCATTATTGATGGCTCGTGCTCCAGTGTCACCATTATTGATGGCTCGTGCTCCAGTGGCACCATTATTGATGGCTCGCGCTCCAGTGGCACCATTATTGATGGCTCGTGCTCCAGTGTCACCATTATTGATGGATCGTGCTCCAGTGTCACCATTATTGATGGCTCGTGCTCCAGTGGCACCATTATTGATGGCTCGTGCTCCAGTGTCACCATTATTGATGGCTCGTGCTCCAGTGTCACCATTATTGAGCCTCCTGTGATGTATTCTGACCAGAACGTTCTCTCCTTCGGCTGTCAAAAAACGAAAAGCAAAACACAAGCTATGCTTTGAGAGTCCACAGTTAACGGGAAACTCTGTCTGTCGGCTTTGCCAAGCCAAAGCCGACAGAGGTTACTCCAGCATACGATCCTTCCCAAAATGCAGTGATATCAGTTGCTGAGCCCCACAAGCCATGACTCCACCAAGATCGGCATTGCATCTGTGAGCTAGTCGTTTCTTTCCGAGGAGATGGAAGAGGGCGAACATTATACTTTTGTCCTTAAAAACGACAACGAATTGGTCTAAAAGCACCAATACGCTCTCCTGCTCGAAGACACCGGAACTCGTGGTGAACGGCGCAGGGACACGCTGTGTCGTCACACCATTCCTCTGTGTCGTCACATCACTCCCGTGTCGTCACATCACTCCTCTGTGTCGTCACACCATTCCTCTGTGTCGTCACATCACTCCTGTGTCGTCACATCACTCCTCTGTGTCGTCACACAATTCCTCTGTGTCGTCACATCTCTCATGTGTCGTCACATCACTCCTCTGTGTCGTCACACCATTCCTCTGTGTCGTCACATCTCTCCTGTGTCGTCACATCACTCCTCTGTGTCGTCACATCACTCCTGTGTGTCGTCACATCACTCCTCTGTATTGTCACATCACTCCTCTGTATTGTCACATCACTCCTCTGTGTCGTCACATCACTCCTCTGTGTCGTCACATCACTCCTCTGTGTTGTCACATCACTCCTCTGTGTCGTCACATCACTCCTCTGTGTCGTAACATCACTCCTCTGTGTCGTCACATCATTCCTCTGTGTCGTCACACCACTCCTCTGTGTCGTCACATCATTCATCTGTGTCGTCACACCATTCCTCTGTGTCGTCACATCACTCCTGTGTGTCGTCACATCACTCATATGTGTCGTCACATCACTCCTCTGTGTCGTCACATCACTCCTCTGTGTCGTCACATCACTCCTCTGTGTCGTCACATCATTCCTCTGTGTCGTCACACCACTCTTCTGTGTCGTCACATCATTCCTCTGTGTCGTCACATCATTCTTCTGTGTCGTCACATCATTCCTGTGTGTCGTCACATCACTCATATGTGTCGTCATATCATTCCTCTGTGTCGTCACATCACTCCTGTGTGTCGTCACACCACTCATATGTGTCGTCACATCATTCCTGTGTCGTCACACCACTCCTCTGTGTCGTCACACCATTCCTCTGTGTCGTCACATCATTCCTCTGTGTCGTCACATCACTCATGTGTGTCGTCACATCACTCCTATGTGTCGTCACATCATTCCTCTGTGTCGTCACATCACTCATCTGTGTCGTCACACCATTCCTCTGTGTCGTCACATCATTCCTCTGTGTCGTCACATCACTCCTGTGTGTCGTCACATTACTCCTATGTGTCGTCACATCATTCCTCTGTGTCGTCACATCACTCATCTGTGCCGACACATCACTCCTCTGTGTCGTCACATCACTCATCTGTGCCGACACATCACTCCTCTGTGTCGTCACACCACTCCACTGTTTTATGTGCCGAGCAGCATGGTCGTATTCCCATGCGCTCCTGTGTCATCACCCTTATTATGAGTATCCGAAACCGGTGTCATCACCCTTATTATGAGTATCCGAAACACGTGTCAAATGCGTGGAAAGTGGAAAGACTTTCGACGGATGCCAGACGGGGTCATTTGCACTGATTATTCGGCTACATTTCAAACCGTAAATCACACGCTCATCATCCACAAATTTGAGAACTCGCCAACCTGAATGACAGCGATCCAAAATGGGTTGTCTCCTATCTATCCGATCTGAGCCAGAGTGTAATCGTTAACGGAAAACATCCAATTGGAAACTGGCGAGTTCTGACATCCGCCGTGCAGTATAGTACTCCGTTCTGGCTTCACTTCTATTTTTATATCTTCATTAACGATCTCGCTCGGTCAATCCAGTCACATTGTTTAATGTACGCGGATGCCGTCATTTTTTTCTTCTGCAAAATATAATTTCCGTTTGATGGCAAACTGTTTGCAGGAAGATTCAGATAGTTTCGGAGCGTGGTCCAGTGATTCACCAGATGAGGCCGAAGTTTAATTGGGTACAGTGTAAATTGTTCACAATTACTCAGGTGCGTATCAGTCCCAGAGACGGCGGAAGAGGGGGGGGGGGGGCTGGGTGAGAAGCTGCCTCCTCCCACTCAAAAAAGTTTTTTTTGGGGGGAGGGGGGTTGGGGGGCAAACATCTTATTTTGCACCCCCCATCAATTTGTAAGAGGGGCCCTCCAAGAAGTTAGTTCGTTTTTTTATTTCGACCTAAAAAATGACCGAGGGCCCTGAGTTGCCCCAGCAACAATGAGGGGCCCTCTAAGGCCGACAGAAGGCCCTCAGTCGGCCTGAGGGGGCCCTCAGTAGGCCTGATGAGGCCCTCGGAAGGCCTGAGACTTCAACATGGGCCTTTCCGATGTTTTTTGCGACCCTTTAGAGGCCCTGCAAAATATAGTGGCCTTAATCCTAGGAGATACCATTTCGCGCCATTTTTTGCGTGTGTGTGTGTGGGGGGGGGGGGGGGGGGACTTTGGCTGTGGGGGGCCTTTGGCCGAGGTGGCCCCCTGGGTTTCTTTGCCCCCATACGAAAATACCTTCCGCCGCCACTGATCAGTCCAGATTTGTATTATTTGTCCTATTTGTTCCTATTTGTATTAGTACGTCTAAGCTCTGCAGCACGTCGGTGAAATCAGAGCCTTGGGCGTACTACTGGACACTAAGCACTCACATTAATGACGTCAAATGAGAACCGGTTACTCGTAATTATATTTTGACTTTTCAGACAGGCTCGACCAACGCGTCGAAGTTTGATCGTACGGCTCAGCTTGCCGCCTGCTTCTCCAGTGTACGCTCTATCCTGGAGTGCGCATATGTATTCTGGGCTGGTGTGGCCGATTCCCACACGGTGCGGGTCAATTGGGTTCAGCACAAGTTCATTATATGGTTGTCACATCACACCTCCCGCGGATCCGCGTTTTCTCTGCCTCTGCCGTTACTTCGAAACTCCATCTCGCCGCCCGTCGGATCCAGCACGAACTCTTCTGTTTCAGAAACACCTTTTCCTCAAAACTGAACACACCAATTCTTTCTGGAAGGTTCTGTCTGCATGTGCCAGCCCGATCGACCTTCAACTGAAATCCTTTTTATGATCAGCGGGAGGGAGCTAACACCGGGCGGCGTGGCATGTTTTGCCGCTTGCGCAGGGTAACCAACAGCCTTCTTGATAACCCTGAGGTAACCGCAGATAGATTTGGAACAGTTTAACCCTATTTGTAACAGGCTCCTGGCTACCCCTATTTGTAACAGGGGGGGGGGGATTCCGCCCCCCGGAGATCTCGAGATCTACCCGTCCGATTTTCAAAAATGAAACGGTGTTTGATTCCCCTAAACACGATCTACATTTCCAAATAATAAACAAAATAAAAATTTCGGATAGGGGGGCAACAGGGGGGCAAAAACGAAAAATTTTAGTGGTATTTTTGATCCAACATAGCTTTCATGTTTATCGACCGATTCGAACACAACCAATAGGAATCGATAGAAATTGAATTAGAAATTGATGTATAACGGTGACGTTTGAAAATTCAAAAATCATAGGCGTGTGCAGGTCACTCAATATAGGGGTGAAGTAAATGCGTAATAAAACCATTTTATGTTGTTTTTTTGATAAATGAAATGGTATGTGATTGTGACATTAGACAAAACAGTTATAAATCATATTTTTTTTGCCATAGGCGGTACCAGGTTAGTGAAAAAGGGAGGTAAAATTGGAAACAAATATTAACCGCAGACAAGTTGCTTCCCAGCACTATAAATATGTTACTGATCGTAGATAGTTCCTTTATGCATGTTGTACTTCATCATAGACGTATCCAGGATCCAAACTGGGGCGGCGCAAGACCTTTTGATAAGTATATTATCCGCTATTATGATACTAACTAGTCAACAGCGACTATTTCACTTACAACTTCAATTAACATTGCTTACCCCCTTTTTTACCCTACCTGGACGCGCCTATTATCTTATAATCGTTCGTAGAGTAGCCTGTGGTGAGTGTTTCATCCGAAAACTGCAGTATGTTATGTCATTGTACGTCCATGCCTCTTAGTTTCCTTGCAATAATATGACCCCCTTTTTTCCATTCCTGAGCGCGCTTCTGAAAAATGACTTTATTCCCTTTTCTGGCCTCATATGTGCATATATCATTATAAGATAAACGTCTATTGCGCCGTTATCGCTGGCATATCGTCATCACCATGTCAGTCACCCCCCTTTTCATGTGCCTGAACACGCCCCTGAAACTCTATATGTAATACATTATGCAAATAATGGAAGCAGAAGCTATCTTTTACATCTTGATAGCTATAAATGTCCCTTACATCGCTCTATTGGCTTCCCGCCAAGCATTGAATACTTCCTGGAAACCCCCCCTTTTCAACCCCTCAAACCGCCTCTGCCATGCAATTTTTATGATATTGCAATAACATCAACTAATTTGCAATTGTTGCAATCACCGTAAACCGATGTAACTCCTTCATACTTGAGGAAGTTAGGAAGAAACCGTGAAGATCGCATTTCCGTATTATCGCCAAATGTCGCCTCCGAACCCACCCAAAACTGTGCCCTGGAACCGCCTCTGTTGAGGTTAAGAACTCAAAATTTTGACTCCAATTGCGGTATTCAATTCTATGAGAAGTTCCAAAATTTAATGGGCCTGCTCCCAGCCGTCCTGGAGATATCTTCGAAAAACATGAGGGGGGGGGGCGGAATCCGCCCCCCCTGTTACAAATAGGGTTAAGCGTTTACGGAGGACATCAAATGCAACGCGACAACGTGACGAACCCTCAAACATAAACATCTGAAACATCTGAAACGCGTTTACAGACGTTGCGTTGTAAATCACATATTTTTGTTAATTATACTTTCATTTTTATTTCTCTGTATATTCATTTTGTTTCAAATTCGTATTTATGACATTTTTATTTTTGTTTGGGATATTTTCATTTTTAATCGTTTTTGTTATTTTTTTCATTTCTTTTTTTATTATTATTTTTTCTTCTTCTATTTTTGCTTGCGAAATTCGCTTGTCATTGGGTGTCTGCCCGTTCAAGGTGCTGTGCGAAAAGATGAATTAATCAAATATGCAAGTGCAAAAGCACCAATAAATAACGTAACGCAATCAAAGCAAGATAGAGTTCACAAGATCCTATCTTTACTACCAAAATATCTTAAAGGGAATAGGTCACCTTGAAAAATGTCTTAAAAATTGGCTATACGGGGTATATTGAGCTGAAAATCACGAATATGACATTTGTTTGGACGATAGATGGATATCCGTTGAGAAATGGACATGTTTCTCTTTTCCCCTTCATGGCCATAAACAAACTTCAGGACAATGTATGACGTCATGCATATGGTAGCTTGGATATGGAAGCAATTGCATACAATAACGGCGTACTTGCAACCAAAATATGACGCGTTACCGGAGACGATAGTGGAGACGTCAATACAAAATAAAACAGAACAAAACAAAACGTTCTATGCTCTACAACTGTTCGCTCTGAACTATTTATTCGCATTTGTAGGTACATACTGGATAACTAGATGTCTCATATACCACACAACAAAATTTGGTATCTTCAACTCTGCCTGGACCAGTTACCAGTTATCAGTTATCCTAAAGTGAAGCAATGTTTTGTGAGTCTTATGGTATGAGTGGATAGGATGAGGTTGCTTGATCAGTCTGTAGCAGTCTGTCAAGGCCTGCCTGTACATGGTTTCCTTTTTATTATTATCATGTGAAGCATACTAATAATGTACTCAAGAATTAGCTATACCTATGTTTCTTTCCTTGTCATACCTGGTTCTTTCACCAAAATGGCCCTTACACAGTTTACATTAAATGTGTACCCATCACAGCTGAGCTTATACAATACATGCAGTAAAGCACCAGAGCTTTAGTGTGTTGATATCATCAATACTGAGATAGCATGAAATGTCTGCTAGAAGGAGCCCTAACCCAACAACAACAACAACTGCTAGAAAGATGTGACAAAATATTATATCCTTACATGGATGTAACATAGGTACATGTAAGTGTGGATTTTTTTAAATCTTATTTCTTGCATGCAAATTTGCACTTTAAATTTGGGTAACTTGTCCAACTGATTATCAATGTTTCCTGATATATTATATTCCTGATATTTCTGACTACCTTACATATCCATTTTAGGTACAACCAAAAGCTGCATGAAGAGAAGCAGGGGAGCGAAGCGCCCGCAAGTGAAGCATCCTAGCATTGGACAATTTGGGTGGAAAATGACACCCTATGGATACTATTTTTCCACTCTTTTTCCTGAGTTTTACTGTGAATTTTCCACTCCTTATTTTAAAATGCATTAAATAATTGGAAACCTGATACTGATTTATGGATGTAATTATAGGGACAGCTTGTGGATGGAAAGACTGGTAAGCATTGGCATAGATAATAACTAATTTTGGTGAGCAGGTAATTGGGTGATAAAGCCTGGTACATATGCTTTTTGGTTTAATTTTCCACTCTTTATACTTATTTTTAGTCAGAATTTTCCACTCTGCACCCCAGCTCCAAAGCAATTCTAGGAGCCTGCTGAGTGAGTTTGTAGCATATGTATTTGTTGCTCTTTATCTCATCTTGTAGTTAGAAACTTTAGTTACTCATCTATTATGTTTCATTATGATTTCTATTGTCACAGATTTACCATTTCGCTTCATCAACGAGCTTAGCATGTCAGCTCGTAATTGTTACTATGACTGATGTGTACAATGTTTTTGTTTTGTTTTTCTGCCAGCATTTGTTGTTCATGATCACACAGTGATTTTGAGCCTAGCCCAGGATGCAGGAGTAGTATCATTATATGTGCTCATGGACAAGATGTGTTGCCATCACAATTCACAAAGTATGTGAAGTTTGCAATGCTGCCACACAAATGGGAAAAAACACATGCAACATGTTATGTACCGGAAAGACTCATTTCTGTGAACGGATTAAAAATATTCAGACGCGACAGACCGGTCTCGATGAACCTAGCCAAAGGACATGGTGGTGTCGCGATATTGGCGCGCGAGTCTCTAGAATGCGAGCTTATCCCAACGCCCATTACAAACGTACACAACTCAAACCTGGAAATATTGTGGATATCTGTACAAACCAGCAAGAGCCTCACTCTTATTGTTGCTTCTGTCTATCGTGTTCCAGTTAACACCGCTGCCCAGTTATTAGCCGATTTCGACGATCTTGAACACCAGTTGCAGTTTATGCTTGTATCGTACCCTCGCGCGAAAATTGTAGTGACTGGCGATCTCAATTGTTGTTTGAAGAAAGATTTTGGTAACGAGCACTTTGTAATGAAGTTGTTTCAGACGTACGGATTTAGAATCACTAATATCACTCATGCCACTTACCGTCCGGCAAATAGTATTTTAAATGTCATAGCCACAAACTGTCCAGATTTAGTCCGGCTTTGCGGAGTAACCCGTTGTCATTATGGTACCCCGCATGATTTTACACGTGTGGTGCTGCGCGATTGTGCTAGGCGTCGACCAGCGGCTGGGACTGTACAGAAACGGGCTCTTGGAAGGGTTGATATGAATGATTTTCATGACAACTTCTCTCGGGTCGATTTGTCACCATTGTTCTTTGCGACTACTGTTGAAGAAAAGTGGAACGTTTTTATCACTGCCTTCTCGCGTGTGCTTGATCTCGTCGCCCCTGTCCGCTCTGTCCGTGTGCGCGGGTCCGGTGCCGGTGTCGTTCCACTGAGTTCCAACACGCGCGCCCTGCTGGACAGCAGACAGATCGCTCTGTCTTTCTGCTGCAGAGTAGACTATAAGAGGATAAACCGCGCATGTCGTGCTGCGATTCGCTCTGACACCCGGAAATATTATCAGAACCAGATCAATACAAAAGGCCGAACAAACCTATGGCAAATACTTCGCCCTATAATTGGAACAAAAAAGTCAAAGTCTCAGCCTATCACTGTGACACCAGATGCGTTGAATGATTATTATATATCTATCGGTCCTATCACTGTCGCTTCAGTGCCTGCCGCCATCGCGCCGGTACCGGTGGGGCTGCCGCGCGATAAGCACCAGCGCTTTCAAGGTTTCTTCAATCGACATGTCAACGCTTGGCTCTATTATCCTTGGCATGAAATCAACGGGACCAACTTGCAGTGACGGCCTCAGCATCTCGATTTTTAAGAAGTTTTTATTTTCCATCGGACACGTTCTTCTCCAAATTATTAACAGTAGTCTGGTTTCCGGCATCGTTCCAACAGCTTGGAAGCATGCAATGGTTACCCCCGTTCCTAAAGGCACATCCTCCGTCAGACCTGAAGATACCCGGCCCATATCACAGCTCCCAGCCGTACTAAAAATTACAGAAAAAGCAGTACAACTTCAGCTAAACCATTATCTTGAGTCAAACCATCTGCTGTCTGAATCTCAGCACGGGTATCGAAAGAACCATTCTACAGAAACCGCCCTAAGCGTTATAACCGATAGAGTCCTCAGTGCGATGGATCACGGATAAATTTGCGTCTTAGTTTTATTAGATTTGTCTAAATGCTTTGATGTAGTCCCCCACGGCAAACTGCTGGAAAAGATGGAGCTTTACGGTATAGACACAACATGGTTCTCATCTTACTTATATGGTCATACACAACAGGTCCAAATGAGGACAGCTCATGGATCGTACATTCAATCTGTCAAAAAAAGCAACGCCCCCGACAGTTCAATTTTCCAAGGCGGAAGTTTGTCATGCATTCTCTATCTTCTCTTTTCAAACGATTTGGCATTGTGCACTGAAGAAAATGTCACAATTGTTCAATATGCTGACGACTGCCAGATTCTGGCAACCGGGGAAAAATGTGACTTGCCGTCGCTGACAAGCCGAATGAAACGAGCTTTGAACTCGCTTTACAATGGTTCAGTCACCACAAGATGAAACTGAACACCAGTAAAACACAGATTTTGGTGCTAGGAACACCGCAGATGCTGAGGACGTTACCCGCTGTCACCATACAATTTTGTGGCTCTACAGTAGTTGACTCAAGAGTGCTGAAAAATCTAGGTGCCACAATGTACAGGCATCTGAGCTTTGAATCCCACATAGACTCAGTACGGCGTAAGTGTACCGGAATTCTCATAGCCCTCAGTCATGCACAACACACTATCCCGAGACAATATCTATCCCAAATAGTACAAGGACTGGCTACCTCAGTAGTTCGATATTGCATATCAATTTACGGATCGTGCAATCGAACTCAAACCCACCGCATACAAAAAATTATAAATTTTGCGGCGAGAGTCGTCAGTGGCCGCCGTAAAATGGATCACATTTCTGATTTGATCTGTGATTTGCGGTGGCTGAACGCACAGCAGCTCATTCAATACCATTCTGTTTGCGCTGTCCTGCACGCTATTCGTACCGGCTCACCACCGTACATCGCCAGCACCATAGGACAGCGGCAGCGTGACATTCACGGGCGTGACACCCGCTCGGCGCACCTGCTCTCGCTACCGCGCATACGGACGGAGGCGGGCAGGCGGCGGTTATGCTACCGCGGTGTTAAGTGTGTGAATGACATGAACGTACTCGCAGATGGGAGCACTTGTACGCGTCGCACACTGAAGAAGGTCGTTCTGAAAGGTCGTTTTGAGCTTGCAGCATGATTCAGACCGATGTGAATGTGTTCTTATTTTTAAAAGTCTTTGTTTAGCATTATTTGTGTATTTTTTTTCTTCCATTGTACCGATAGGTTCCTGTACGTATTGCACCCATTTTCGTATTGCCATGTCTTGCGTTGTGACTCGTCAGTGTGAAAAGCCACACGATTATTTCAAGTGGATCATTGATTTAATACACATCTTAGATCTTACATCTTATTCAATGGAATGTATGTGATTCTTCTTTTGCAAGCAAGAATGGTCTTCAATCCAGTAAAACGTTGTCATGCATGTTTGTCATATGCACTATCAATACTTCCATATAATATTTTGGCCCTTAAGGTTCAAGCTTTATTGGTTTAGTAATAATATAAAATGCTGTAAGATGTATTTTTTTTAATGAATAAATGGACAACACTTCAGCAATCCTATAGACTGTCATTTGAACATTGTATCAACATGCTTGTCTGCAGCCCTTCACGGGAAGATGGAATAAGTATTTATGCATGTTTTATGTTTGTGTCATCAGGACCTTTTGTCACAGCTAGAGGCCACGCAGCGCACCTCCACAGTCCTCAAGGACATATTGGTGCGATACCCGGCCCTCGCGTGGGAGGTGGAGGCCAGCTTAGCCGGTACCACCGCAGGCACGGATCCCCCACCTCCACGTCCTCAGCACTGGCGGTTATATTGTTCCTGTTGCAGTATACAGCGTTGCTGATTTGAAGGAAAGCAGTCAATTGTCATGTTTACTCGTTTATCAAGAAGAGGATAATCTGTTTATCTTGTCTCACTTACTCACGCTTGCGGCCGGTTTCGAAACGTTATTGTCTCATATTCACATAATATTCATGAACTAATCAGCTGTCTATGTGCTACAGGCGGTGCGCACCGTCTGCCTCACGGAGGCAGCGGTGACTGTGGGGATGCTGTATCACAGCGAGACGTTCCGGTCAACGCCAACGATCCCGGCGCCTTGAACGCTCCCCTACGCCACCACGCCTACAGGAACTATGTATATGCTGTGGCGGTGAGTTTGCCGAACCTACCCAACTGTCTGGCAAAATACTATCATTATGGTACGTAAATGAGCAGACATGTGCTGATTTCCATGACACAGACATCCCATGAGTCTTAATTTTATAATCCGGATTCTGACAATAATCAAAGGGTGGTACAGCATTAATGCCCGGTCACGTGACAGCCTGAGGCCGGGGAAAGGCGGCTACCGGGTCGCTGTCCCTCCCATGTCCTGCTTAGCTCAAAGCAAACCTTTTATTGCACTTTCACATTATGAAATAATGCTTAAAAATAGCCTGCTTGTTTCCCCACCAAATAATTGCGTTTGTCTGGCACTATGTATTTACATGTGTCAGCAATGACAATTTATAAACACAACTCAGATGCAAGAAAACGACAACATCTATCGCTTCCAACGCAAGTGACTCGTTAAAATTGTCACATCGCTCTAATGGTGGAGCATCATTGTCGATTATCATTATCAACTTGTTCTTCCACTTCTGCTGCGGCAGCAGCGTGGGGAAGAAGTCCCGCGTCCATTTTCGCCAAAAGGCGTCGATCAGCTGCTGGACAAACTCGTGCCGCCGACTGATGTTGGTCGTCTGGTCCCACGGACCGGACGGTGCACGACGACTGGGTCGTCCCAGCACCAGGTCGTTTGGGCAGAGGTATGCCCCGTCGTCCACTTCCTTCGGCTGCCTTCCTATCGGCCTCTCATTGAGCAGATTTGCCACCTCAAACAGGACAGTCTGTAGTTCAGAGAACCTCAGCACCTGCTCACCGATCACGGACAGCAGTGCCCGTTTGACGGAGCGGATGAGCGCTTCAGAACAGCCGTTCTGCCAAGGTGCATCAGGTGGAGTGAACTCCCATGTCATGCCGTTCTTTGCTCCGAACTCTCGTGGAGTGTCTGGATCCAGGTCTCTGACGGCAGCCCGAAGTTCCCTGTTGGCAGCAGTCAACTGTGAACCAGGATCTGAGAACAGCTTTGACGGACAGCCACGCAGGGACACGAACCTGCGGAGCACCATCAGGAACCCAGCTGTTGAGTAGTCAGGCGCCAGGTCAACGTACACTGCTCTGCTCAGCATACAGTTGAAAAGAACACCGTAGGCCTTGCCCCTGGATCTCTTGTTCACTTCTCCGCGGATCGGTAAGGGACCGAAATAGTCCAGTGATGTGCTGCTCCACGCTGGTGCTGGTTTTAACCTCTCCAGCGGCAGCCGTCCCATCCTTTGCACTTCCGTTCTCTTGTCCAGTTTGTGACAGGTGACGCACCTGTACCGTACCGTCTTGGACAGTCTCTGCAGGTTCCCGATCCAGAACCGTTCTCTGACCTTGGATGTGGTTGCAGAGGCACCTAAGTGGCCCTGCTTGTGTATGTGATCCACATACATCAGTGACAGGCGATGATGGAATGACAGCAGCGGGAGCTGTTGGCGGTTATAGCTGATCTCTAGCCACTCCTCAGCTCGAGCGCCGACTACCACCACGCCGTCTTCTCTGACTGTTGGACGCAGTCTCTGAAACTTCCCTCCTTTGATGTCTTCTTGCAGCATCTTCTGAGCTTCCTTGACCCAGTAGTTCTCTGCTGCTTCCAGACACTCTACAGAAGGCGGCTGAGCCACGTTCTTCAGGGATGGCTTCGGTAGCCGGAAGGTGCTGATGACTCTTGCCGTGACTCGCAGGAGGTGACGGTATCTTGAAACCTTGTTGATGTTCAGCAGACTCGCCGCATCACTTCCAGTTTCATCACATGTCATGATGACTGCTAGTCTTTCTGGAAGTTCACAGGTGCTGCTTCTCTCTTGTTTCAGCGGCCAGTCTGAGCTCGGGAGCTCCAGAAAAGCAGGTCCATTTTGCCATTCACTGTCTTGGCCAATCTCACTTGGGTGCTTTCCTCTTGTGATGCAGTCTGCACCATTGAGTCGTCCTTCGACCCAGTACCACTGAGTCGTGTCTGTGGTTTGTTGGATCTCGCCGACGCGAACAGCAGCAAACGTGGCGAATCCGTAGGACTCCTTCTGTATAATGGCTCTGACAATCTCGGAGTCCGTCAGGAAGAATGTTGCGTCGAACTCAAGTTGCATTTCTTTCTTCAGGAATGCTGCGAGTCTGGCAGCAAGTACAGCTCCGTTCAGCTCGATCCTCACGATCGTCATCCTCTTCAGTGGCGACACTCTGGTTTTGGCAGCGATGAGCCGACTTTCAAACTTGCCGTTACTCAGCTCCCATCTTGCGTACGCACACGCTCCGAAGGCTTCGTTTGATCCGTCGCTGAACATGATCAGTGTTGGCTTACCCACTGCTTGCGGAGGCTTGATGCTGCGATGGAACACGACATCTTCCATTTCACAGAGCTCGCGGAAGAGTTCTGTCCACTCTTCCCTTCGACTGTCAGGGATGGGGTCGTCCCAGCCGAGTTCCTTTGCCTCTTCCATCCACAGCCTCTTCATCATGATCTTGGCCTTGATGGTGAAGGGTGTAGCCAACCCTAATGGGTCGTAGATGCCGTTTACTTGCGAGAGCACCATTCTCTTTGTCAGCGGATCGGGAACAGCGTCCGATTGTTGCGCTGGCGTCAACGGCTGCATGGACTTGACTCTCTTCTTCTTTGAAGAGAAGTCCAGCTTGATCTGGAAACAGAACGTGTCTTCTTCTGGTCTCCAGCTGACTCCCAGGACTTTGTCGGTCAGGTCACGCTCTTCACCTGGTCTCTCTCCTGACACCATCCAGTGCTTCATGTGAAATCTTCCAGTCTTCAGTAGCTTCTCCACGTTCTGCGTGATAGCTGAGCCTTCATCTTGGCTTGACGTGCTGAAGATCACATCATCCATGTACGTGTTCTTCAGCACCACGTCTGCTGCGTCCGGGAACTGGTGTTGCCCCTGCTCAGCTGTCTTGCGCATGGCCAGCATGGCCATCACTCCAGCGGGCTTGTCGCCGAATGATACTGACGTCATGACGTATGTGTCCGGTTCTCTGTCTTCCAGGTCACGCCACAAGAATCTGTGAGTGTGTTGATCCAGTAGAGGGATCTTGACTGAGTGATACATCTTCTTGATGTCTCCTACTACTCCCACATTTTCTTCCCTGAATCGAAGTAGGATGCCCAGTAAGTTGTTCAGAAGATCAGGTCCCTTGACCCAGAAGTCGTTCAAGGTGTAGCCTCTGAAGTGAGCGGAAGAGTTGAAAACGATACGGCAGGGAGTTGTACTGGATTCCTTCATCACCTCGTGGTGGCTGATGTAGTAGACAGGTCCGGCGTAGCTTTCAGCTTCTTCGTTTGTGACCTTCCTTGCTACTCCTCTGTCGATCATGTCCTTCATCTGCGCTTGGTACACAGCTGCTCGTTCCGGGTCCCTCTTGAGCCTCTTCTCGGTTGACTTCAACGTTGCCAGTGCTGCTCCCTTGTTGTCCGGAAGACTGTTTGGATGCTTGATCCACGGATACTGAGCTTCCCAGTGGCCCTCTTCTGACTTGAACTTCAGACCGTCTTCTATCATTTTTAGCTCTCTTTCTTCTTTCAATGTAAAATCCTTCCCTCCAGGTGGACAGTGTCCACATCGGCAGCTGCCGCATCTTGGTGTGCACGGGATACCCAGAGCTTCTGTCTCAAAGAAGTCTCTGATCGTTACTTCCTTTGCGCTTGCATGCAGGATCTGGCTAGGATACTTGCGCCGCGTCTTCTCTGTTAACTTTGGATGCGATCCCCCGAGGCAGCTCCCGAATCGGTTCTTCAAGACGAGAAGATGGCCCAGGGAACGATCACAAACCGGGTGGAACCCTGCATACTCGAACCCTACAAGCACGTCGATCTCACCGACTGGTCTCACCACTTGTGCGATTTCAGGAACACTTTTTGTGTCGATCGGGTTGATGGCGCTGGAAATCTTGTCTATCCCGTAGACCATGATGTCTTCCACTTGACCTTCTGTGTCCTTGAGTGGCAGAACATACTTGTTAGACGGGATCTGCTTCTTGACACAGCCGACACCAACCACTGAGAGCTGACATGGTGTACCTTCAAGACCCAGCTCCGCTGCTTTCTTCAAGGTGATCAGGCTGATGGTGGCTCCACCATCCCAGAGGACGTTCAGCTTCATTCCAGCTTCATCACCAGCTTGTACCTCCATAACTTGCAGGAGACAGATGGCGTTGTTGTCGTCAGTTGCTGTCATGACCGGGGATGCAGCTTCACCAGCTTCGGATTCTGCATGCAGTGTTCTGTGATGGTGTTCTTCGCACCCTCTCACTCCACACTTCTTCCTGAACCTGCAGTCGCCTTGCCTGTGGCCTCTCTTCAGACATGACCAGCATCCTCCCTTTTCACGGAGAAGGTTGAACTTGTCACCTCGGTTCAGATTCTGGAAAACTCTGCAGCTCTCGGTTGAGTGACCTTCAGTGCTGTGCAGCAGACATTTCATCTTGGGCTCGCTTTCTTCCTTGGTTGCGAAGTTCACAAAGCCTGGCTTGTTTGGGGACACATTTCCACGTCCTGGATCCCTCAGGTCTGCATTCATGTACTTGAGTGTCCTTTTGGCTTCTTGAAGAAACTTCAGAAGGTGTGGAAACTTGTCCTTCTTGTTGACTTCACTTTCATCAGAGCAAATCTTCTCAGCCCACTTTAGTCTCGTGTCTTCAGGCAGTTTGGCCTCAATCATACTGACAACTGCTGTGTTGGATGTCTCCTTTTCCATTCCAAGTCTTCTGAGGTCGTGGTAGCCTTGTTCGATAACCTCAATGAATTCCACCAACCCTTTCTTGTCATCTTTCACCCTGAACTTCTTGATGTCGTTGACAATCAAGTCAGACACCATGGAAGGATCACCAAATTCTTCATCCAGTTTTGCCCACATTTCACTCAGGCTGTCCACAAGTTTGACAACTTCTTGGCCCTTTTTACTCAAACAAGTTCTGAGGGTGTATGCTGCACTTTCTTCATTGTTTGCTTGAGGCATGACTTGTTTTTGGAAATCCATCTTGAATCTTGGATAATCCCTGATTTCTCCACCGAACTTGGGAAGTTCTACTCGACTCAGTCGAATACCAATCTGGCTTGCTTGTTTTTCTGCATTTGCCTTTTTTAATTCATTTTCCTTGTTCTTCTTGTACTTGTACCAGATCCTTTGGGTTTCTGTGAAACTTGCTTCTACTTCATTCATCCAGATCTCAGCTTCTTCAGCTTCCTCTTCTTTGAGTGTGTTGACGTACAGCACATGCTGCTCTTGAACGTTGGCTCTGGAATCTTTGACTTCTTCAAACCAGTCACCCACCAGGTCCACATCTTCTTCTTCTTGGATTCCTTGACGTAGTTTGTTGGTTTGCCTGGTGAACAATCTCTTGGCTGTCGTTCGAGCCCTTTTCAGTGAGGTCTGGGCTTCCTGAGCTTTTTCATCAATAACTTTCTTATAATCATCCAGACCCATGGCTGTATACACAATCAATCCAAATCAAAGAAAGTTAGTTACATCAACAGCACAAATTGAGGCAAACATGAAAATCAATCTATGTCAAAGTCGAGTCAAATTCAATGTTCCTTTTCATGAATTCAGTCAATGATCTGGTTTAGATCTGTGCTTCAGATCTTGAATTACACTGTCTTCAAATAGTGTTCCGAATGCACTACAACAATAGTTAGTGTTTTGAATGTTTCAACTGTGTCCTTCACTTCAAATCAAAACAGGCAGTTTCCAACATGCTTTCATATTTCACAGAGAAGTGATCAAGATCATGGAAGCTATGTTCAAAACCTGCAACACAAAATTATAATGATCACAAATAGACCAACAATTAAACAAACAAACACAAATTATAAATGGAAAGATATGCCTCCTGCATTTGTTCATATCGCGGCAAGCGTGGCAAATCTGACGCAGTCTTATCTTTGGCCTAATGCCTCACATATTGGTCAGAAAATCCCTAATGCGCTTATTTCGCGCTGCAGTCTAACTATGCATATCATATAACCTTAATCATGGAACAGTTTCTGGATTCTTACACTATAACCCGTCATTAGGAGCACGTGAAACTTTTGCCAACATGGCATCAGCCCGAAAGAAGATGCGAGAACGTAAACAAACACCACTATCCCTGAACAGCTGTGAACCAGTACTTCAGTACTCATACATTACGCATAATCGAAGCATACGTACCATTTCGATAAACAAAAGGAAAACATTCCGACAAATGACGAACAAAGAGCACTTTCCCTGAGCATAGTTGGCATCTGTATGCTGGTATCATGCAAACACATTATATCTGCGACGATGAGTACCAAATACCAGAAGCAGTATAACAGTGGCGAGAATCCATCCCTATTCCTCTCAAAGCTACACGCCACTAAATCCGAAACATATTCTTTCATGGCTATTTCGCTATCCGGCGAAACAAACATTCACCTTGATCATCCTCTCCATCAGCACAGTGGTATCACACCATTTGACCACAAACTCAAAGACACGGCACATATGTTAGACCTGCACCAAGTCATAGACCAGCCTACCCGAGTGACGCACAGTACCAGCAATTTGCGAGACCTCATTTTCATCAGCAACACCAACATAGTACAACACAGCGGTACACTTTCATCATTTGCGCACCTAGACCACTTCCCGATCTTTGCTGTACTGGATTTAGCACCACCTACACAAAACACCGACGAACAACGTATCACTATGTGGGACTACCACAAAATGGACGCTGCACTTTTGACCAGACTACTTCTCGACGCTGACTGGACAAGTATCGTGGACAAAGACATAGACACAGCAACATCTGAATTCATCGCCACCCTGCACGACGCGGCGTCTGCCGCAATCCCCAAAACACACATGGTACGGAAACGCAACGATAAATATTGGATCACGACTGAACTAAAACAAAACATACGGAAGCGAGACCGACTGTTCAAACTTGCAAAAGAAACACAAACTGACTCAAATTGGGCAAGGTGGCGATACCAACGTAATTTTGTTAGCTCGACGAACAGACGGTTAAAAAACGAACATCTGCACAGACAAGTAGAAAAATTACTAGCTCAGAAACAAAACCCTCACAAATATCACAAAACACTTCGCGCCATCGCCGGCCGAGCACGCGACGACACTATCCCACCACTGCTAGGACTTGACGGTGACGTAGTGACTGATGACCTAGACAAAGCGACACTTCTCATCGACCATTTTGCTGCACAATCCACACTTCACATACCCGACACGCATGTCCCACCACCTAGCATGGCAAATACACCACCGGTACCCACACTCGAACAAATCACAACCAACGAACACGAAGTACTCCAAATCCTAAACTCACTAGACGCCAACAAATCAACCGGACCAGATGACCTCCCTGTAAAATTACTCAAACTCACGGCACTCATAATCGCAAAGCCATTGTCACAATTATTCAACAAATCACTCTCCCTCGGAATTTACCCAAGCAATTTCAAGGCAGCTAATGTTAAACCCATATTAAAAAACAAAGGTTCGCCCTCTGACCCCACATGCTACCGACCAATCAGCATTCTTTCAGCTCTCTCAAAGGTATTTGAAAAGCTTGTGTACAAAAACATATACGGCCACATTACTACCCACGCCCTTCTGACAGAGAAACAAAGCGGCTATCGAAGGCACCATAGCACTGAACTACAGCTTCATTATTTAGCCCATAATTTATACAAATCTTTAGACTCTGGCCGCGATTTCACCGCTATCTATTTAGATATTTCAAAATATTTCGACAAAATTTGGCACAGGGGCTTATTACACAAATGCGAAAACGAATTCGGGATTTCAGGAAGACTTCTCAACTGGTTAAAATCCTACTTGAGCGACAGAACACAACGAGTACACATTCGAAATAAATTTTCCGTTCCACGTAAAATTAATGCCGGCTGTCCGCAAGGATCTGTTCTTGGACCATTGCTGGCTTTAATCTACCTAGACGGACTTTCGAATCGCACGCACAACGACATATTATTTTTTGCAGACGATACCTCATTATATGCCTCTCACACAGCAATGAACCTACTAACTACCCAACACACATTACAGCACGACTTGGACGAAATTCATAAATATGGTCAGGAGTGGGCAATTACATTCAACGCTGCCAAAACCATCCAACAAACATTTTCCCACAAAAGCCAACACCAACCACCAACACTTACATTTGGAGATGTCCCAATACCCATAAACGAAACACATAAGCACCTTGACATGACTTTTTCAAAGGATCTCCTTTTCCATGAACATGTGAACGAAATATTAAATAAAGTCAATAAAACACTCGGTCCACTGTACGCTATTGCACAGCACCTTCCCCGACACGTTCTCGATCAAATATATAAAACATACATCAGACCACACTTCGACTACTGTGACACCATCTACGACGGACATATCACAATTCAAGACGCGACAAGACTGGAGACACTGCAAAACAGAGTAGCTAGACTGACGACTGGGACGCTCTTTAGAACATCATCCAACAAATTACGAATCGAGCTGGGATGGGACAAGCTGACCACGAGACGACACATTCACCGCCTAACACTCTACCACAAATTAACTGCACCTGAACGTCACAACACACCCAGCTACATCACGGCCATCATGCCACATTCACGCGAACACGACACGAACAGGACACTAAGAAACGCAAACCATTACACCCTAGTTCAAACTCGCACTACGTCACACCAGCGCTCCTTCTTCACTCTCACCGGAAACCAATGGAACCAATTACCAGAAGCCACGAAACAACTCCCTTATCCCGACTTCAAAAAACAGATTACACAGCAGTTAGGTATACCCAAGCCCCCCTTATATTATTCACATGGAATTAAAGCAAGCAACATTCTCCACACCAGATTGAGAACTGATATGTCCCAACTAAACGCCCACATGTTCATAATTCAGAAGTCAGAGTCCCCGGTATGTGCCTGCGGGCACCCACAAGAAAACACAACACACTTTATCTGTTCATGCCCGATATACACTTGTCATAGAAACGAATTGATTAGCAACATATCCCAGAGTCTACACTACAACTTCACGCAGGAGTCCAGATCCACCCAATCACAAATCCTGTTGCACGGCACGAGTCTCAGTAGCGGCGGCGGCCGCGCGGTAGCCCGTCACTTCCAAAACTACTTGCAAAACTCTCACAGATTCACTGGTGTTTATTAAATCGTAGTCCTGTGCAGGCTCTGGTGGGTCCGCTCCTCCGGCGGGGCGCGCGGTGTATGATCTGCTGCGCGCGATGACCAGTGATACGGCGGCGGTTGAGTTATTAGGTACCTGATGATATGTGTTAGAGTTGGCGCCTAGAGTCAAGCTCCCCAGCTTTTGCGCCAACTCTACCTTATGTATGCCATATAAATATGTTATAAAACAATAAACATGTTGATGATGATGATTGATATTTTAATGCGGGACTCCAGAGCGTAGCTGAGATCACGGCGCTCCGCACCGACTGACCTTTATAACTCGAAAGAGCCCTGGACTTAGTGTCAGGACTTCTGCGACACCTGGGTGTCGCAGCATTAATTTTGATGGGGACAAGAAATCTGAAGATGTCGTCCCGACGAGGCCGCCACGAGAAATGCCACGATCTACCGGCCCCCGCACCTGAGCTCAGCCGCCAGGCTTTCCCCGCCTGAGGTCACGTGCGGCTCGGCCGGCCGGCTCCCTGCCGTTGACCCTCTCAGGCCCGAGCCACTATCACCCCAACGTAGCCTTGGAATTTAGTGCGTCACATAATAATCTTACATAATATTCCCCTCTCTCGGACGGGGGGGGGGGGGGGAAATTCCCCTTACTCCCGGGGGGAGGGGAATGGTCAAGGTGCGCCCTTTACATGTATACCAACATTCACCGCTCCCTCGCTAACCTCTACGCCTTACACACTCCATCATCATATCACTTCACCTCTCGCGCTGGTTTCCCTCTCCAACACATTGTCCTTCCTACCCCGCGCACCCCGCCTTCTCAAAATCCCTGTCGACTGACCCCATCCATCCTGACACTCATCTCGCACACACTTCCCCCCATCCCCTCGCGCTGCCCGCTCCACGTCGGCGACCGCTTCCGGCGGGCGCCCTGATTTCGGCCGGTGCTGCTGCTACAGCTACTGCTGCCTCAGTCACTGCGGTAGCCGCAACAACTGCTGATGCTGCGGCCAACACAGCTGTTACTGCTGTGCTCCGGCTGCTGCCGCCGCTGCTGTTGCCGCAGCTGCCGATGCCGCTGCTGCTGTTGCTGCGGCCAACACAGCTGTTACTGCTGTGCTCCGGCTGCTGCCGCCGCTGCTGTTGACGCAGCTGCCGATGCCGCTGCTGCTGTTGCTGCTGCTAGCACAGCTGTTGCTGCTGTGCTCCGGCTTCTGCCGCCGCTGCTGTTGCCGCAGCTGCCGATGCCGCTGCCGCTGTTGCTGCTGCTAGCACAGCTGTTGCTGCTGTGCTCCGGCTTCTGCCGCCGCTGCTGTTGCCGCAGCTGCCGATGCCGCTGCCGCTGTTGCTGCTGCTAGCACAGCTGTTGCTGCTGTGCTCCGGCTTCTGCCGCCGCTGCTGTTGCCGCAGCTGCCGATGCCGCTGCTGCTGTTGCTGCTGCTAGCACAGCTGTTGCTGCTGTGCTCCGGCTTCTGCCGCCGCTGCTGTTGCCGCAGCTGCCGATGCCGCTGCTGCTGTTGCTGCTGCTAGCACAGCTGTTGCTGCTGTGTTCCGGCTGCTGCCGCCGCTGCTGTTGCGGCTGCAGCTGCTGAGGCCGCTGTGCGGTGCTGCCACTCCTGTTCAGGCTGCTGCCACTCCTGTTCAGGCTGCTGCCACTACTGTTCAGGCTGCTGCCACGGCCACCGTTTCTACGAAGCCGACAGCCTCGGCAGACGCGGGGCCGGCAGCAATGCTGCGATTGGCGACAGCCGCTGCCAGCCAGCCCCGGCTTGCGGAAACCGCCCTGCTGCGGTGTCGCCGAGTCAGCTGCTGCTGCTGCACTGCTACCGGGGTGGGGCTGCGGCACCTGCCATCGTGACCATGCAACGGGTTGACACCGTGGCTGCGTGGCGTTTTGGTCGCTGCAACCACGGCGGCCGTTGCACAGTTCTGACAGGGACTGCTGCCGCGCTTACCCCCGAAGCGAGTGCGATTTCTGGCGCCCGACTCCCGTCCACCAGCTGTTGCCTCTCCCTCGAGTGCTCCGATATTGTACGGGCCGCGCCGGCCTCCACCGTCCTCCTTCCGGTACCGCCGCATTCGCTGCAGTCGTTCTCTGCAGCTTGCAGCCGGTTGTAGCTGGTACCGCCTCATATTTACAGCCTCTGCTGCTGCCGGCTCCTCGCGCCCCGTCACTATTGGTCTGTGGGACACACTCCGTCCCACCGGTCACATTCTATTGTCTCCGCCACGATACCCATCCATTTCATTCACTACACTCTACTCCCCGTATCGGCCTCTCGACATTAATCACACACCACACGCTCCCCGTTACATCAAGTCCGCCCCACACCATGCCCCATCTCACATATTATTTCTCCCATCACGCAACACACTAAGCACGTAATACGACAGGCTCCTCTCATCAGGTCTGCCACACACATCACCTCTCAGACGCACCAATCTTCCTAACACGTAATACAGTACACACACTACACTGCCCTCATCGCATCATGTCCGCCACACATCACCACTCTCATCTCCACCCCACACATCAACTCCTACCCTCCATCATCCCATATACACTCTACCGACCCTAATTTCCCTTCACATATACATCGGCTATTTCCGGTGTCCTTCCAACTATTTATTGTGTTTACCCCGACCCTTAATATACCGGGATGAAGTCCCCAAATAATTAAATTAGCCGTCCGAGAGTGAATTTAGAAATCAAGGGAATCGGTTAAGGTTAATGGTAGGTGAAACCAATTCCCAGACCGTCACCGTTCCCCTCACTTACCTTCGCTGAAATGGAGCTTTTGTCAGCCTTCACCCATCTGCTAGTTAGACATGCTCAACTCGCATGCCTCACTCATTCCTCCGGACCTTATGACGTCTTTTACGGCACCGGTTCCGTCAACTCTTCATGCCTCATGCCTTCTCTTCTACATCTTTTCCGGCCCCCCACACCTTATCGCATGCATACTAAATACCTCTCGTGGCCGACCTCAAGCCACCGAGCAGATACCCACTCACACATGCACACACACGCACACATACACACACCCCCCCCCCCCCACACACACACACACACACACACACACACACACACACACACACACACACACACACACACACACACACACACACACACACACACACACACACACACACACACACACACACACACACACCTATACGTGTGTACGGTGTAAGACGAGCACCTTGTCTGTACCGTGTATCTAGAGGACCACCTGTTGCGGTTGCCTGAGGCCCGCCAAAATGCAGGCGCTTAAAATGTGTGACGAATAGAGGTACCCTGACGTTTGAAATTTGTCAGAATCGCTTTAGGAAAGAAATGCCATGAGGTCGGAATGTCGAGGACCTCACCGGAATCCGAGGACCGGCTGTGTGAAATACGTGTACATTTCGTGAATTATGAGGACCGACAATCAGCTGATTATTCGCCCACTGAAAGTAGATCCCCGTCACAGCAAACTGCCTATCCGACGGATGGGCAACTCGGCCCAGATCTCAGGAAGTATTGTTCGGAAAAATTCGGTTATGGGGTCAAACGGCTTGTCACAATTTTCTCTATTCTATGAACATATGCAAATGTCATATCCCGCGCCGTGCCGGGGGGGGGGCGTTTAGACGCCCCCCCCCCTCCGTTTTTTTGCCAATAGCTAAAAAACCGTTGAAGCCAGGTAGCTAAAATTTTCAGTACCTGTCCGCTGAACATTTTTACAACTTTTGTGAAACCAAAAGTTTCAGGTCTTATCAGGTCAGGTCACCAGGTCAGGTCACGTGACCCAACCTCAGAAAAAGTTTGTGGTCGTGCCACGTCTACAGTTTCCGGGTGATCACTTTTAAACTTTTAGAGTTCGATAAGGATATCATTACCTACAATTTCCATATCTCGGATTTTTTTATTCGGTGACCTAAGGTCTGATCGATCACGTGACCTTCCCCATTATAAGTCAATGGGGAAATATTGAAATGCTTTGCTTTCCATGTAAACGCATCCAATCAACGTTTTTTCTTCAGGATCATGTGGTAATAGACCATTCTTCATTACCCAGATACTATTTTGGTTTATTTGACCCCCCACAAGGTCATCCGAGGTCACATGAGGTCACATACACTTTTTTGCCAATAACTTTTGATCGAAGAGAGATAGAAACTTGAAGAAGGCACGAATGTGATTTTCTCGTCAAGCCGCATCGACCTATATGCAACATGACCCACCGTGACCGACTTGGTCACCATGTGACCTTCACCTGAGGTCAAATTTTTTTAATTGACTTTCCAAGGTCAAGATGTATATTTTTCGATGCGCCTTGCCGATGGAAACACTATGGAGCCACAATCAATGATATATCTTGAATAGCAAAAAAGTTATTCGCGAAAAACTTTTCCCAAGATAACAGCCATTTTTACCTTTGATGACCTCTGGAGCCTCAACTATTGACCTGAACTCAAATCTGACGGTAAAACGTTACTGGAGCGTTTCAAGAGCTATCTATTGCTTTTTTTCGGTTTCGTCCTAGCTATCATAGTTCCCGAGATATCGTGGGATTTCAGGATCAAGTTACCTAAAACGGGAAAATTTTACCTATGATGACCTCTGGTGACCTCAATAATAACCTGAGCGAAAAAATGACTGAAGTAGTTTCTAAATCATTTTTGACGAGCTTTCCAACGCTGTTTTTCGTTTTGCGCTACATTGCCTAGGAACAGAGTTAGAGGGGGCGTCGAAACGCCCCCCCCCCCCGCACGGCGAAGGTGGCGCCGAGCACCGGCACGGCGCGGGATATCTTGGACGTACCCAGGGCCCCTGTCACGCGCGTGGCCAGGCAGTGTGAAGTTACAGATATAGATATTGATTGAGGTCATCCACGTGCAGGCGCGTAGCCAATGGTGCCCCCCCCCCCCCCCCCTGGAGGCCAGGAGGGCCCTTTTCGGCGCGCGAGGGCCCTTTTCGGCGCACTGCGCGCGCCGAGAAGGGCCGATGAGACCGGGCGAAAGAGGACTTCAGATGTCCTTTAGGGCCATCAGGGCCCTCTCTGAAAGACCAGAGGGCCCTTAGACGTTCAAAAGACCCCTGTGCATGTCAGAGGGGCCTTGGCCAGACCAAAAGGGCCCCTGAGTGGGTCAGAGGGCCCACTGAGAACGTCGAATAGGCCCCCTGAACACGCCGAATGGGCCCCTAACCAGCACAGAGGGGCCCCTGGGCAGGTCGAGAGGCCCCTGAGCATGTCAACAGGGTGACATAGCGGCCAACGCAGTCCCTGGCCAGGTCATAAGGGCCCCTGAGCAGGTTAGAGGGCCCCTGGACAGACCAGAGGGCCCCTGGGAAGTTAAAAGGGTCCTTGTGCAGGTCAGAGGGGCCCCTGACCAGACCAAAAGGGCCCCTAGATGGGTCAGCAGGGCCCCTGAACATGCCGAATGGGCCCCTAGTCAGCACGGAGGGGCCCCAGGGCAGGTCGGAGGGCCCTCGGAGCATGTTGCAAGGCAACAAAGCAGCCAGAGCTATCCCTTGCCAGGTCGAAAGGACCCCTTAGAAGGCTAGAGGGCCCCTGGAGAGACCAGAGGGCCCCTGGAAAGTTAAAAGGGCCTCTGTGCAGATCGGAGGGCCCCTGACCAGACCGAAAGGACCCCTGTGCGGGTAAGAAGGGCCCTTGAACATGCCGAATTGACCCCTGGCCAGCACGGAGGAGCCCCAGGGAGGTCGGAGGGCCCCTTGAGCATGTCGGCAGGGCGACAAAGCAGCCAGCGCAGGCCGACCAGAAGAGTCGCTGGGCAGATCGGGGGGGGTCCTGGGCAAGTCAGAGGGGCCCCTGGCTAGACCGAAAGGGTGCCTGGGCCGGTCGGAAGGCCCCTTGAACATGTCGGATGAGTTCCTAGCCAGACTGGAGGGGCCCCTGGGCAGGTCGGAGGGGCCCTGAGCAGGGGTGGCGGATTGCGGGGGCAGGGTACCCAAAATGCCCCCCAGTCGAAAATCCTGGGGGGCATAAATGTAATTTTGCCCCCTCCCCAGATTTTGGCCTGCTCAATTTGGGGGGCAAAATGACCCTTCCACCCCTCCCCAGGATTTTCAACTGGGAGGTGGGAATTTTGGATACCCTGCGCCCGGCAATCCGCTGCCCCTACCCCTGAGCATGTCGGTAGGGCGACAAAGCAGCCAGTGCAGTCCCTGGCCAGGTCGGAAAGACCTCTGAACAGGCCGAATGGGCCCCTTGACACACATGAGGGGCTTCTTGGAAGGTCAGAGGAGTCCCTGGTGAGACCGGAAGGGTCAAAGCACGTGGAGATCCCAGATGAAGATTAAATACAAAGAGGACTTACTCCACAATACAAATATTAAAAGCGGAGCTTTCGGGTATATTATAACACGCTTCGTCAGGGTGCTACAATATACCCGAAAGCTCCGATTTTAATTTGTCCTGTAGAGTAAGCCCTCTTTGTATTATATATATCACCCACTCCACATCATGCCTTTTCGCTTCGCGGATCCCAGATGAGTCCCTGAACAGGTCGGAAGGGCGTTGAAAAGGTCAGAGGGGCCCTTAGACGATCTGAAGGGACCTTGGGCCTTTCAACAGTAAGAATACAGTTGTACAGTGAATACAACTCAAAATTTTCGTGCCGCTTCGCGGTGCAATTTAACTGCAAATTCAATTATATGCGGGTTAGGAAAAAACTCGGCCCGTTTCTCGGCGCATGTATGTGTTATGTTGCTACTTTCCTATATAATTGGGCAAAATAGTTAACTTTAACACTTTTCTTACCGCACTTTTAAACGCACAATATAGCAATTTTAGAGGTCCGCACCATGCGCAATGCGACGCATTGATGAGAATGCATATCCAGGGCATAAGACTCAAAATGTTCGCGCCGCTCTGCGGCGCAATTTGTTTAAAAGTTCCAAGGCTTGAGCATAAAACAAAATATTCCAAGTTGAGCATAAATAATATTCCAATTTGGCTGATTCCAAATTGGTGTCGCCCGTTCCAAAGTTGCTATGGCAGTTCGCTAACTCCAGCTCCTAAAAGTTGGTATGGCCCATGCCATACCTGTCATACTGCATTTTCCATCCTTGTAACGTGCCTTTTCATCCGGTTTTTTTTGGGGGGGGGGGGGGCCTTTCAGCGCTTGGAAAGGGGCCCTTTCAACGCTCGGTAAGTGGCCCTTTCTAGGCGCCCCCCCCCCCCCTGGACGAAATACTGGCTACGTGCCGCCTGTCCACGTGGCAGCGGCTATTACGGGTCAAGTAGGTAAAGCCAAGTCAAATCAAGTACTTATCATCTGTGTGTGTGTGTGGGGGGGGGGGGGGGGCGGATGCCCTTTGAAGTAAATTTTTGTCATGCAATACCGATAGTCGTAATGTTAAAAATTCCCATAAGTGTGGGGGCGACCCCCACTAGGTAGCGACAACCCTGGAGCTTGCACATTGTCTGTTTATGTAGTAATGACGCGCACGGCCGCTGTAAAATGTGGTTGCTTGTACAGAATTGACCTCGGCTAACTTTACCATCGATCTGACCTGACGATATTGATGTTTCTAAGGGGGGGGGCGAGTTATAGGTATAACGTAGCGTTCCGCTTGGGAATATCCTGAGTAGCACCTAAATAGGTAATACGAATTCGCTAAATTGCATTTTATATTGCAAATTGCAAATCTTGGATTTTATATCGGTAACCCCATATCACTTCAACTCTGGGGACTCCCCATTATAAGGCAATGGGCACTTAAATTCGCCTCTATTGCCTCAATTGACTCAATTTCAATTTCAAGTTGCCAAAGGTTTCAAATGCCTCATTTTGACATGTTTGGCATGAAACTGATACTCAAGATGTTCCCATCAGCGATTCTTGCCAATTCAGGTGAAATAATTAGGTACTCCGTGGGCCTTGCAGGGTCACCTGAGATCATCTGTGGTCATCAGCACTAATTTGCCCCTAACCCTCGACAGAATGGAGCCTTCAAATGTCATCATTGGATTTCTGGCGACAATGCCCGTGAGATGATATGCAATATACCCCATTTAGGTTATTTGGTGACCTTGACCTGAGGTCAGTTTTTATTAATAGTTGAAAGAATAATGTCGGACTCAAATGTCAAGATGACATTTGAGTTCAAATGTCAAGATGGTCACCTCTATGGGGTTGCTGTGCATAACTTACGCAAATCTGTTTTTGTATTACGACTTACTTTCTATGGGCCAACCGGGACGGTAACCCGCACTTGTCCTCGGTCCGGGATGGATCGTGGCGACGTCCCGGTTGGCCAGGCGGGCTGCCCCGAAATAATAGGACATTGCAAGCAAGTGCTTTCAACTTACTCCTTGCCAACTAAGCTTCATTATAAAAAAAAATCACAGGAATTACCTTCCTAATATCTGAATCCAGTATCCCGATAAATCATGTGCTGTGGCGCGGTGGTCAGTAGATAGCTACAACTAGCGTTTCGCGATCAAAGGGATAGGTGCTCTGATTTAAGCGTAAGCTTATGGACCAATCCTTTTGTTTTGATGGCAACGTGCACCAATGTGTCCATCCTGAATTTCACCTATTGTCAAGGCAAATAAATGTATGATGATGATGATGGTGATATTAATAGATCCAAATTTGTTAAATATCATGGAGGATCCTGGTCAGTGGATAGGAATGATTTTGAATGGGGAAAGAGAGAATTTACCCTTTCTTCATGAAAGAGAGAATTTACCCTTTTTACAATTTTAACAAATACCACTTCCCCTCTCATTTTTTTTTAGTATCCACTAGTACTATCTATATTTTAGTACTATCTGAAGAGCTTGCCAAATTATAGGTCAAATTTTGGATACCTAATGCCAACATTCTTGATCGATCAAGTATTGTTTCCAAAGTTTAGTGAAATGTATTTGCTGGATCTTGTTATCTTTTCCAGGTATCTTGGCACAATCTCTTTATCTCTTATCACATATAAAATTAAATGAACACAATTATGTTTAAATATTCAATACTGGCATAAAAACTGTACCAATGTAAAATCATGTTGGATTCTGCAAAAATAACATACAATTTGTGGCATACCCAGACCAAAATAGCCACAGCATCATGCATCTGTAGTTCTTGTGGTAAAATATTCAATACTGGCAAAAATACTGTGTCATGTAAAATCATGTTGGATAAAATTATTGCTCTCATATGGTCAGAACCAAAAATAATAATGGTGTTTTCTATCTTATTTGTGGAATATTGAATGATGCTTTGATTCTATTACCTACTTCAAATACGCAAAACATCAATTGTCCAAAACTATTTTGCAGCACCCATGGAATCAGCAAGTGATGTCATCATGGATGAATATGGAAACATTATTCTTGCATCCTTATAACAATAGGTACAACAAATATCAGTAGATGATGCAACGTTGCATGGTTCTCAGGGCCTATTTTAAGGGAAAAACCACTGGGGGGGGGGGGCAAAAAGGTACTCCCATTTTTGGGGATATCTTTTTGTGGCAAAAAGGTAGCCCCCATTTTTTCCCTCCGCGAATTTGCGACGGTCACCTTATTTTGCTATTCGAGCTTACGAAATTCACTTTTCGAATTCACAAATAAAAAAAATTTGAGGACATTTTTCCGAAAAAAAATATTTCTGGGGTTCAAAAACCCCCCAAAAATACAAATTATAGATGGCCATTTGGAAGAGAATGACATTTCTTTTCTTTTGATGTTTTGTATTTGCAATTTGCTTTGAAACTCTATTACAAAAATCAAACATTTATTGTTCTTCCACCAACAATGGAATAACATGACGTCATTAGAACGTTATTATCTCCCCAAATACTCCATTAATTTCATTGAAATTTGGTGAGAAGACGTATAATTGATTTAGTATAAGGTACTATAGGTTTCACGTTGATATCTATTAGAGTTTTATAGTTATTGAAAAAATCCGGTAGGTGGCAGATTCTGCCCCTCCCCCCTCCCCCCAGCGGGGCGAGTGTCACCGGGACTGCTTGAATTGCATCAGGTGCGCTGTTGTGTCTCTCATTGAAAGCAAGGGATACATACACACTAAAATTAAATCACTTAAGAGAAAACTTTCGTTTTCATGAAGTTTTCTCCTAAGATCATTGTTTTTCACGTTCAGTGCCGGGAACGCGCGGGGGGGCATACTTGTATTGCATGCCCCCCCCCCCCTCCCCTAGATTCCTGTGTGGGGGCATTTTCCCCTGATGTCCGCCTCCTGGATCCGACAGTGGGGGCGGATACCCTCCCCCCTTAGGTTTTTTGGAAATAGCGGAAAACGACGCCATTTCGCGCTGCCATTTTTGGTACAACTGCTTGCCTATCAATTGCCCAAATCCTGTTAATTTGTTTACCTTGGGTCTCCTCAGATCAAGTTGCTAAGTCAAGTCTAGTGATCTCACCTCCAAAAAATGTAAGGTCGTGCCGCAGCCACATTGTTTGACTGATCATTTAGCTACTCACAGATTTAATCAGGTCATACACACCTACAATTCTGCTATTTCGGATGATTTTTATATCAGTGACCTAAAGTGAAGTATATTTTGTGACCTCCCAATTATAAGTCATTGGGGAAACATGAAAATGTATATAAATCCACAGGAAATGGCTAAATTTTCCCAATTTTCACCAGTCCCACATCTTTTGCAATCTACGGTTTTACGGATCTACGTGGCGGATCTACGGTTAGGCAAAATGGGCAATTGCCCCCCCCCCCCCCAACCGCCTGAAATCGGCGCAAGATCGACACATGTCCTGATATAGAAAACAATCTCTAAGCAACTTTTACTAAGGAAAGTTAGCTTTAAATCTTGTATCAATACATAAGCAAGCCAAATCCGATGCGTTTTCAGAATTGTGCGAGACTTTTTGGAAATTTCCCTCCCCCTCCCAAACCATACGTTCTGGATCCGCCAATGCAAAGATCCATGTAGTATTTTTATCCTGTGACCTCCACGAGGTAAAATATATTCACCCTGAGGTCATTCGTCATTTTTCTTCCATAACTTTGTATCGAACCAGTAAGACGCCGTAGTTGGCAGAGCATAGAGGCCCATGTTTTTGCGGGGAACAGGGGCGCATTTTTTCCAGGGAATAGGGGCACATTTTTTTCCGGGAAATTGGGGCGCCGTTTCTTCGAACATACCCAGGGGCGGATCTAGGATTTTTCCGAATGGGGTGGGCGACTGACCCAGGGGGCGGCATTTTCGCCGTCAAAGGGGACGCCATGGGCCTAGAGGGGCGTTAAAGGTTAATTAATAAAATACATTTTCCTGCAAAAAATTTCAATATTCTTACGCTTACTCATTTGCAGTTTTTTCTCTCTAAAAAGTAAAATTATAAATGTATTTATAAACAGATACTGAATGTATTTGTATAGCACTCTCACATGTAGGTATGCCGTCCGTCAATAGCACGCATTTTCGTCAGCAGCACGTATATTCGAGTGCGATCGTGGATGTGACTAATTATGTCACGACTAGGCCATTCACCTCTCTCTGGCCTGCTGAAATATACCCCCCCCCCCCCCTCTCTCTCTCTCTCTCTCCTCTCTGACCTGCCGAAATCTACCTTGCCCAATCTCTGCCTGAATCTATACCTGATGGAAGTGGTAGACATTATTGTCTACCACTTCCATCAGATGCCGACGCTTCCATCTTCCACGGACGAAGAGGCGCCTCTCGTCCAAATTCCATCGTAGCCACGTCGTTGCGGTGCTTGTTGAAGTTCTTCTCCGTAGCGCCAGGGACGTAGCCAGGGGGGGGGCACGGTGGGCATTTCCCCCCCCCCCCCCCCCTTCCTCTGAGCAAAATAAATGCACACTAGATAAAATGAGATATCTGACGACCCAACCATACCCCTCCCCCCCCCCCCCCCGACAACAAGATATGGCTGAGGAGCGATTTTTTTTTACTACCGGGTGCCCCCCCCCCCCCCTCCCTGATAAAAATCCTGTTTACGTGCCTGCGTAGCGCATTTGACAATCGCGCCCACCTGACTTCTTCTTGCACCAAGAAGAGTTGGCAGGGAGAGATGTTCGAGTTGATGCATGGGGCTGGCGCCGCGACTCGTGCTAACTCGTCCTATTTACCATTGACTGGGATGACCTGTATCGGTGGCAGCGGCCTGAGTAAGATGAAGTCAATGCGCGGGGAGGACCGTGCCGAAAGTTTGTGACACGTAAATCCATGACTTTAAATTCCGCCTGTCAGCAAATATTGCGCGATCGGATATGGTCCATGCAAACAGCTCTGCTTAGCGAAGGGCGCCGACACCTTCAAACGTAAGGTTGGAACAAATACAAATATGCGCTCAGCTTTAGCTGACAGCACGAGGCTAGACTGTTCACCTGTTCCAGGAGCTTCTCCGTCTCGGCATTCAACTTTTTTTTAGCGGGAAAGTCATTTAGGGCAGCCCCTGCCCCGTCCGGAGTGATAGATCATTCTACCTCAATTGAAGGAACATTATCACAGAAACTATTGTTCTTCTAGTCTCCCATGAGTGACACTCAGTGGCGTGCGTAGAAATGCACAAAGGGTCGGCTTCAGGGTCATCACTTGGTCTGAGGGGCCCTAGGTCTGAGGAAGCCCTTTGTCAGCCTGAGGAGACCCTTTGTCAGCCTGTGGGCCATTATGTTCCGAATGGGGGGCCTTTGGTTGGCGTGAGGGCCCCACGGACGGGTTGAGGGGATCCTCCAGCGCCCCGAAGGGGAACTTGGTCGGCCTGATGGGTCAAGTCAACCTGAGTGGTCCTCGGTCGGCTTGAGAGGACCTCGATCGGCCTGAAGGAGAACTCGGTCGGATTGAGCGGGCCCCCTGTCAGCCTAAGGGGCCCTCGTGCGGCATGAGGGGCCCTTAGATGATTTATAGGCCTGATAGAATCCTTGCCATGCCTGAGCGGATCCCAGGCTGGTCTGAGAGGGCGATTGTCAAGGCCTGAGAGAGCCTCGCACTTCCAGCGGTCACTGGCCAGAGGGGCGCCGTCACTGGCCTGAAGGCTGCCGCCATTGTCTGTGCCCATTGGCCGAAGGGGTACCGTAACTGGCGTCGTTACTGGACGCAAGAGTGGCGTCACTGGCCGGAGGAGTGCCATCACTGGCCAGATGGGCGCCGTCACTAGCCGAAGGGACGCTGTCACTGGTCAGATGGGCGCCGTCATTAGACGGAGGGGCGCCGTCACTGAACAGCGGGGCGCCGTCATTGGGTGGAGGGGCGCAGTCACTGGCCAGAGGGTCGCCGTCATTTGCCGGTGGGGCGCCATCACTGGCCGGAGGGGCGCCGTCATTGGCTGGAGGGGTGCAGTCACTGAACGCGGAGGGGCGCCGTCATTTTCCGGTGGGGCGCCGTCACTGGCCGGAGAGGGGCCGTCACTGGTCAGAGGGGCGCCGTCACTAGCCAGAGGGGCGCCGTCACTGGCCGGAGGGGAACCGTCTTTGACAGGGGATGCCGTCACTGGCCGCAAAAGCACCGTGACTGGCCGGAGGGGCGTCCTCACTGGCCGGAGGGGCGCCGTCACCTGGCCATAGGGCGGCACATGGCTAGGTAGCGGCACATGGCTAAGGGGCGGCACATGACCAGGGGGCGGCAACTGGCATGAGGGCGGCATCTGACCTGAGGGCGGTGCCCCGCCAGAACGCGGTACGTGACCTGATGACGGGACCTGGCCTGAGGGCGGCACCTGCCTTGAGGGCGGCACCTGGCTTGAAGGTGGCACCTGACTTGAAGGTGGCACCTGACCAGGGGGCGGCATCTGGCCTGAGGGCATCACATGACCTGAGGGCGGCACATGACATGAAGGCGGCACCTGGCCAGGGGCGGCACCTAGCCTGAGGGCGGCTCCTGGTCTGAATGCAGCAAATGTCAGATATCCAACCCTGTAAGCATGTCTATTTCCGCGCATTCGGCGCGGAAATTGGTCTGCTTGCAAGGCCCTTCCGCGCCTTCGGTGCGGAGGGGGGGGGGGTGCAGGGGGGGGGGCGCCCCCCTCTGTATCTACCCGCAGGGGGCGGCCGTCCCCCACGGCCCCCTGTATCCGCCCCTAGGGGACACACGTCCCCCGCCCCCCTGTGGCGGAGCCCCTGCCTAACTACACACCAAATGTGAACACAATCGGTTCAGCAGTTGCCCCCACCCACTCCAAATTGTGTGGCGACATTTCTGATCCAACAACCCCAGATCTCCGGCACTCTGCCGCTAATGAGCAATTGTTCAAAAGATATTGAAATTCAAGATATTCCGGAAATAATTTAAAGATACTTATTTTGGTTGGGAAATTCTAAAACTTAGGAATATCATGACATTTGCATTGGATTTGTATACATTTATCACCAGGTAAGCATATTTTATTTTAATTGAATACCTATCAATCGGAAACTGACATGGAAATAATGAAATCAGGGTGGGCAGCATTTTTTGACTGGGGGGGGGGGGCAAAACGGCTCACTGGGGCACCCCCCCCCCCCCCCCGTTACCATGTTAAAATAGGCACTGATGGTTCTGGAGTACAATTATTCAGACACCCCTATCTTCATGTGTAGCACTCATTGTACCAATCATAAAATGTGTTGTGTTGAAAATGTGCTGTGTGTTGACACAATATGCTGCGTATTGACAAAATATGTTGCATGTTTACCAAATGTACCAGAGTGCCGATTTTTATCAATATTGTTAGTCACCGAGGCGTGAGAAAAAACTTGCTTTTTAGAGTAATTGGCCATAAGAGCGCGAAAAATGGAAGTGAGTTAGCCTGGCTCTTCGTCGGTGTCAACTTCGAGGTTTTTTCACCTCTGGCCAGCCCCACCGTTACCCAAATTTCCACCTACCACCTATTGCCTACCAGAGGTGCGTTACTGAATTTATGCCCTCAGCTTCATTCTCTTATTTCTTTTCTCTTACAATTTTACTTCTTTGGTGCTTTGGATGGTAGCAGATCCTTTCAAAATATAAACGCCTATCACTATGCAGCCGTGCCCCGCAGTGGCAAAAATCTGTATCCTTACTTTCCTTCTGATAGGTAACGTGGCAAACCACCGGTAAAAAGGTGGATCAATAATACAACACACCACATTAATTAATGAAACACATGAAAGCCTTACCTCCAGTTGCAGATTAATAATTTTCAACCCAGCCCCGACTCAGCACACGCGTCAACCGCACAAATATGGCACAAACGTGTAGCTTACGAACGGCCAGGCTGTTGTCATCCCAATGCCTATAAGCTGATCTATAATCTGCGCTGATGATGTCACCAGGGGTACTACTTTTTGGATGCCTGTGAGTTCCTTGTCATTAATATGAGACTTCATACTGTCTAAAATGCATTATTGACGTTGCAATAATGTACGTTAGACATGTATGACACTTGCGAAGTAGTGTTTCATATATTTAGCTTGCTATGCCGGATATAAGTATTCCCCCGGTGACGTCATGACAGATACCTGCGCGGCAGGGACGGGTCTACCTTATCTCTATGACCTTGACGAACAGCTATCTCTGTGGCCTTGACGAACAGCAGGACTTCTTCGCAGAAAATATAGTTTCGTAAAGTAAGATTCAAATACCTCAAATTTCATAAGAAAAATGAATTAAATATTTCCGTCGGCTAAAATAATTAGTTATATTAATTAGGAAGTGATGAAAGCAACGAATTTCCAATAATTCTGAAATAGAAAACCCAGAGAGGTTCATGCGCGGATCATGGTGGTGCCATTCAATATGGCTGCCCCCACAGTCGTCTGAAGTTCACACACGTCAGATTGAAGCGACGTTCACACACATTCACACAATATGTGTGAAAAAGTAAGGTTTTCGTACATGTTGAGGACCATCTCAAAATTAAGTCAGATGACCGAGAAGACGTTAATTATCGGTTCTTGATTAGTTTTAAAGTCGAGGACCGGCTTTCGGTCCTCGACATACACCGGTGGTCCTCGACTTACCGGTGTGTGAAGGGCAAATGTCCTCAACATACACCGTTCACACACTCACACACACACACACACACACACACACACACACACACACACACACACACACACACACACACACACACACACACACACACACACACACGCACACTCTGCCGAACCACTGGCGGACCGCTCTCTGGGCCCGTTCCTCGGGCTCTCAGTGTCGCGCGCCTGCCTTCGCGCGCGCCCCACTTCTCGCACGCGCCTTCGTCTTCTCGCGCGCTCGTCTTCCCACGCGCGCGCGCCTTCTCGCGCGCATGCCTTCTCGCGCGCAAGCCTTCTAGCGCGCGCCGTCTTGCACGCGCGCCTTCGCCTTCTCGCGCGCGCGCCTTCCCGCGCGCACGCCTTCTCGCACGCACACCTTCTAGCGCGGGCGCCTTCTCGCGCGCAAGCCTTCTAGCGCGCGCCTTCTTGCGCGCGCGCCTTCGCCTTCTCGCGCGCACGCCTTCTCGCACGCACGCCTTCTAGCGCGCACGCCTTCTTGCGCACGCACCTTCGCCTTCTCGCGCGCGCGTCTCCCCACGTGCGCGCGCCTTCTCGCGCGCGCGCCTTCTTGCACGCGCGCCTTCACCTTCTCGCGCGCGCGTCTTCCCACGCGCGCGCGCCTTCTCGCGCGCACGCCTACTCGCGCGCACGCCTTCTAGCGAGCGTCTTCTTGCGCGCGCTCCTTCGCCTTCCCACGCGCGCGCGCCTTCTCGCGCGCACGCCTTCTAGCGCGCACGCCTTCTCACGCACGCGCCTTCGCCTTCTCGCGCGCGCGTCTCCCCACGCGCGCGCGCCTTCTCGCGCACACGCCTTCTCACGCGCGCGCCTTCTTGCACGCGCGCCTTCACCTTCTCGCGCGCTCGTCTTCCCACGCGCGCACGTCTTCTCGCGCGCACGCCTACTCGCGCGCGCGCCTTCTAGCGAGCGCCTTCTTGCGCGCGCTCCTTCGCCTTCCCACGCGCGCGCGCCTTCTCGCGCGCACGCCTTCTAGCGCGCACGCCTTCTCACGCGCACGCCTTCTTGGCGTTCGCCTTCTTGGCGCTCGCCCGCTCTCTCTCTCTCTCTCTCTCTCTCTCTCTCTCTCTCTCTCTCTCTCTCTCTCTCTCTCTCTCGCTCTCGCTCTCGCTCTCGCTCTCGCTCTCGCTCTCGCTCTCGCTCTCGCTCTCGCTCTCGCTCTCGCTCTCGCTCGCTCTCGCACGCGCTCGCTCTCGCTCTCGCTCTCGCACTCGCACTCGCTCTCGCTCTCGCTCTCGCTCTGGCTCTCGCTCTCGCTCTCGCTCTCGCTCTCGCTCTCGCTCTCGCTCTCGCTCTCGTCCTCCTGTCTGGCCGTCTCTCTCTCTCTCTCTCCCTCTTCACATAATGGTTCGTGTTTACCCGTTCCTTCCGAGCGCTGTTCCGATTACTCGGCGTATCTGGAACAGGCGGCACCCCGGACCGTTCACGCGCGTGAGCTCGCTGGTGCCACTGGGTCAGCCTCGCCTACCGGAAGGGACGGCTGAGGGGCAATTTCGCCCGACCCGTTTGTGTAGCACACCATGCTCGTTTAACGCATAACCCTTGTAGCGATCAGGATCGAGCTCCCATCCGTGTTGTTCTCCGTCTGCGCCAGGCCGGTGACCGACTGTGCTCCGAACAACGGCTGTTCCGCCGCCCCAGCCCTCTCACGTCAGTGAACGTTCAGTGTAATGAACTCCCTCCTCCCACGCATTCCCCGGTATTTATGTTAATATGTGGTGCGCCCCGGCCCTTCCCGCTCTCCCCGAGTTGGAGGCGGCTCGCAATTCTGGATCGCGGCCATCGTGCCTGCTCAAGAAATCTTCAAATGTTAATTTTGACTTCTCGTATCTGGGTCGATTCATTGAACTCTGAACATCACAACATCATTCAACAACATCATTGCACTCTTATTTGATTTTTGGGCTGTGGATTTAATCTTAACGCAATTTAAATATAATCAAATACCGAATACAATCTGCACATTTGTGCTAATGTTCGGATCACATGTTTGGGGTCATAATTTGGGTTTGCGACAATATGTGAATAACACATGGCGCAATTTGAAATAAACTCTTGTTAATCAACATTATCCCGCCCATTGTCGTGCTATACATTTTTGCTAAACAATCATAGTTTCCAACTTTTATCGATTTTACGTCAAAGCACTTTAAGGTTACATCATGACAAATTGAAACTCTGTATCAAGGTCTCGTAAGCTGAAACAATCTATTGGCGAAACGTTATCTTCTAGCAGTGACTTTGAGGACAAATCCCAAAATCTTAGCGAAGATCAACCTTTCATTCTGTCGAAGTGATATATCAATTCGAAGTGACCTATCAATTCGTTTTGTTAGAAACGATTAAAGGGAAATTTAGAACATCCCACAACTGGAGAACAACTATTTGAACTTTTCCGACGATGCGTAAATACATTACATTTTTCACATTTTGCATAAATTCATTCCTACCGAAATATTTTTTTAAGTCAAATGTTACACGCGTTCTATGTTTTTAACGACCAGTATTGGCATATACTTTTTGTTTGTGTCCGGCTAGCTTCGATTGCATGTCAGTCTATATATGCGTGCGTTATGTCATTTAATAAAATGGTTACCAAACACAAGTTACTTCCAAAGCAAATCAAATCAAACTTCACCAACAAACCTATTTATATGAGATGGGGAAAAGAATCAATGTTTCTAAATATTTTGAACACCACTACCCAACTGTCAAGATGCATCGCGGACACAAGCATAAAATGCATTCCAATAATTGCCTGTCTCTCGTCCTTTGTAACCTGCATATCAATTTCTTATTTTAATATTCTACTAAGCGATTTCTAGTAAGTTTTAACATTAAAGCTTTAATCATGGTTAGGAAATGCCAAATGGTCTTGAGAATTTGTGCTGTTCTGACTGGGACCTGAATTCTTTGGTGCTGATTGGAAGCGAGGCGACCAGCTGGCGCCCTGCCAATGGCGGCGTCCTGCACCGAACACACCAATTGTACCGAACACACCAACCAATTTACATCTCAATGAATGCGCGCCGTATACTGCCGCGGCGGCGCGTAGCCCTGAGGCCGGGTTTGAGGGAAAGTTGTCGGACGCGAGTCGCTGAGTCGGGACACACAGGCTCTCGGTCGATTTTCTGGCGGTAATTTTGAAGGACTCGGAACACAGAATCACGCGTCTTCACGCGGTCACAATTGTTAACATTTTCGCGAAACACGGATGCAATCCCAGGTTAATATTTCGATAATTTTAGAGTCCAATTTGCACGGGATAAACACAGGCATATAGATAATTTCACGGGCTGGAGTGTTCAATATTTGTAGTCGAACAGCGCGTGGTACGTGCGAGGTATACAGCGAAATAATGTAACATAATGGTTTTACGTTTCTCACGGTTAAAGTCAGAACTGGGAACCAATCTCAGGTAAACCGATAAAACATTTGCGCTTGTGTAGACAAAGGTACTGGCTTCATAATGTATGTAAAACTGAAGCTTACCGATCAGTATTTAAGCATTTAAATCGACTTGTGATATAAAATTGGACAATTTTACAACTGTTCTTATCACACCGTCATGCTGTCAAAACCTGAGGGTTTTGAATAATTAAAGTTATACAGCGGTGAAGCGCAGTCATTTGTTACCAATATTCACTCAAAATTTACGCGTATTTGCAAACCTGAAAGTCATAATAAAGTTTTAATTAAACGCAGTAATACCTATTTTAGTCGGCGTAATTTGGGTCAGTACAGCTTGCAAAGGCAATAGCCACAGAGTATGCGTTCCGAAGAACTTTTCTCGAAGGACATGCTGCTCTGAAAGGCACTCCCGTTCGACGGATCACGGGTTGATTAATGCAGTTTTGGAACGACATTGTACAACTGTAACGTATTTTTCGTTTCTCAATCTTTCTGCAATTTCTTGCAACATTTCCAGCAATTTCAACCTGTTCACACTTCACTTTGACGTTAAACCTAGTTCCTTTGCAATATTACACATGCGCCATGCCAATAATGAGTACCGAAACTGATATTAATTATTAAATTCATTTTCGTCAGCAATGCCATTGCTGACCATACCGGCGCTTTGCAATAGGGGAAAGATAACAGACAGAAAGACAATTTATAAAAAGGTTAGCGATATGTCCTCACTTCAGAATGCTGTCGTCGTTTCGCGCATAGTCCGGCCCATATGAGCCGAGAAGTCGACCACGGCGACCTTCTTGCAGAGGCTGAACGTTGGCGGCCTGCAGAAAAGAAAAGAAAAACAATTACCTTTAAAAAAACAATATGGCGACATAGAACACAACAATGACTGAGTATGAACAACGTGATGACGTGAACAACAACGTGAGCGACAAATGATGACGTCAACACAAATAATACTGCTAACGTAATAGCACAAGCACAAAAGAACAACATTTTGAAACAGCGTCATTTGGAGTCACTTACTGGCCTCACTGTCATTTGTCATTTGGTGTCACTGGCCAGAGGGGCGCCGTCATTACAGTGTCTTAGGTTTATTATCACATAGCCCATTATTCGGAGCCAATTAGGTGCACAATACTGAGTAAATGTGACTGGCCGTCACTGGCCAGATGGGCCCCGTCATTAGACGGAGGGGCGCCGTCATTAGACGGAGGGGCGCCGTCACTGGCCGGAGGGGCGCAGTCACTGGCCGAAGGGGCGCCGTCATTAGCAGGAGGGGCACCGTCACTGGCCATAAGGCGCCGTCACTAACCAGAGGGGCGCCGTCACTAACCAGAGGGGCGCCGTCATTAGCAGTAGGGGCGCCAACACTAGCCAGAGGGGCGCCATCACTGGTCAGAGGGGCGCCGACACCGGCCATAGGGGCGCCGTCACTGGCCAGAGGGGCGCCGTCACTGGCCGGAGGGGCGCCGTCATTAGCAGGAGGGGCGCCGTCATTAGCAGGAGGGGCGCCGATACTAGCCAGAGGGGCGCCGTCACTGGCCAGAGGGGCGCCGTCACTGACCAGAGGGGCGCCGTCACTGGCCAGAGGGGCGTCGTTACTGGCCAGAGGGGCGCCGTCACTGACCAGAGGGGCCTAAAAACAGACGAAATCTCATGAGTTTGGGAAATCTGTCGGACGGCCCCTCAAACCAACGTTTTGGGCCGGTCTGCATCCGCCAGAAGGTCCGAGTCCTTACTTGGAACCTTTACTTAGTAAAATGGCAATGTTAACCTGCCAATGACTGGGGGGGGGGGGCAAATATCTCCCCCTGACAAATTTTCACAATAGCTCAAAAACCAATAGCGATGTCAACGTTAAACTTTGGGTACCTTCCCCGACACCAATTTTACGTATTCTGTGCATACATGAAGAAATTTTGTCGATACAAAAATTGAGATATCACGAATTTAGTGACGTCACTTCACACGAGTTTGGCGAATACAAAAATCAGCTAAACATTAAGAGAGCATGCAAATTCTATATTTTGAGCAGAATGCAATACAAAATGTCAGAAAATAGCAAATGGCAAGGGCTACAAAATTGACTTTCGGATTTGTGAAAACTTTGGTTTTTGACCTCGCCAAAAATAACTTAAAAGAAATCAATAAAGAACATTTCTTCGGAAAAATGTCCTAAAAATAAAACATTGCAAATATATTAACAATTCACCGGATTTCGCATCTTTATACATAAAGAGGGGATTTAAAACAAGCTTTTCTTAGTAAAAGCTGCATATACCTTCTTTTGAAATAGGAAACGTGTAAATTTGTTGCCCTTTTCAGGCGGTTTGGGAGGCTTGGCCGCCTTGCCCCCTGTTGGATCCGCCAGCGGCCAAAAACATTGGGAGGGCCGAGCGGTTACCATTGGGGGAGCCAAACTCAACATTGGGGGGGGGAGGGGGGCGAGGGCCACCCCAAAAGTATATAAATCTACACCTATGGAAGATATGTATGTGTCATACATATAAATATCAAACATTGGTTTGATCCATGCCCAGCCTTACAAAATATTGTCTGTACTAATATAAAACATGATGACTGTGTTAGAATCCTGCACAGTAGATGTATCAATGTTTTAAAATACAAAATTTGTTGTAACAATATAAATGTTTAAGCCAAAATAATGCATGATGGTTATATAGAGTTTCTCCACAAGGCTGTACTTCAACCCCTCCCTGGCTGTACACTTCAGTCAGGTTCTAACAGTGGACTTCCATGTTATCATAGTGTAGACAATATTGACACACTAAAACACTCCAAAGTATTGGCAGGAAAAGTAAGCTATTTTAATGTGACCGAAGATTTGATTTTCACCATGCACAGTGTGAACAGTACAGTATTTTGACACAACCAAACAATGAAACTTTACCTTCAGATTTGGATGAAATGTAGGAATATGGGAAAAGTATGAGGTTAGGACCATAGACGTACACAAGGGGGGGGGGGCAAACAGGGCAATTCCCCACTGACGTTCCAACTAGAGGCCATCCTTTCAAACTCCGCAAGTCCTCGGCGACCACAAGGGTCAGACAATTCGCCTTCGCCACACGTATTGTGAATTATTGGAATGGCCTCCCATCCAATGTGGTCTGCGCCCCTTCGCTGGATGCCTTCCAAGGCTAGATTGGACGCCCATTGGGCTCACGTCAGGTTCAGCATACCTGACACTGACTGAGACATGCCAGGAATCATGAACTCGATGAGAGCGGGTACTACAGGCCTTGAGGCCTAAAAATCCTGATTACTATAAGGTAAAGTAAGGTAAGGTAAGGTAAGGTCTGTACTCTGTGCGTGCCCCTTTGATCAATATATATATATATTTTTTTAAATGGTGAAAATATGCCCTTTTAAAAAATATAGCTGGCCAAAACCTGACTTTTTTTTGGTGAGGGTACTTTATGCCCCCCTAAGCAAAAATTGTCCCTCCTAGAGTGCATCCTGGGTACGCCACTGGTTGTGACGAGCCCAGTTTAACAGCAGTTAACTTGCATTGTTGATGCATCTTGTTTTATAAGAAAATTACAATTTCCCCATTAGACAAACAACCCGGCAAAGCTGACATAGGGCCTGTTCCCGTGGCGCCTCTAACCTCCTCCAAGTTGCTCCAACTTGCAACTGTCTGTGCAATAGGATAGAACAGTTGCCAGTGGCGTACACAGGATTCACTCCAGGAGGGAGCAATTTTTGCTTAGGGGGGCATAAAGTACCCCCACCCAAAAACTCACCATATTTGACCCAATATATTTTTTGAGGGGCATATTTTCAACAATTTTTGGTCGTATTCCGGTTTTGCACACCTTCTTATAGGAAAACCAAATATTTTATACTAATTCTACACGTCTGATTTCATTAGAACTGCACTCAAAACAGAGACATTCTCAGTACTTACCTAACAATAATATTTTGTATCACCCATCAATCCCCTCAACCAACCGCAATGACTTCGCCATTACAACTGAAATGTTAATTCAATTTACCTATATAAAGGTGTGCAAAAGCGGAATATCGCCCAACTTTTTCCTAAAAAACAAACACAAATTAATTAATGTTGTTTACCAAAGGGGCACATACAGACCTTCAGGGGGGGGGGGACATTGGTCCATTTGCCCCCCTCCCCCTCCCACCCTTGTATACGCCTGGGACAGTTGAAAGTTGGAGCAACTTTGATTAGGTTAGAGGCGCCACAGGAATAGACCCACCGTTGGACGTGTTTCATCATAAGGCTTCATTAGGCAAGATGCAATTTTACACAATGAATTAAAAGGTGCTGATCAAGTGTTTTATGGCAAAACATGTCCACCTATGTTAGCTTTCTGTGTCATATGCAATCATTGTCTGGATATTAATACAATTTCCCATTATATTTAGATAATATTATATTCATATTTCTATCATGGGCTGCAGTAAAATATTTACCATATTTTCATTATACTTCTGTAGAACCAATCAAGCAAGCATTTCCATGAAACAAACACATGAAATACCTGGTCTGTGTAAAAATCAGATTCATGAACAATGATGTATAAGGTCAACAAGAACAAGAACTTACCAGAAAATCGTCGCGTTCAGCTCATGGTCGCCCCGTTTCTATATTGGGATTTGCACCTTCTTACAATACAATTTCGCAAGCTCGGAATTCTGGCTTCTGATCCCGGCAATGCATCCAGTCACTGAACCAACTCGGTGGTAATAACAGACCTTGGTAATAACAACCTATATTACTTCTGTACTATTTCAAATTTACTAATGACCACGGCCAAAGTCTGTATAAATACCACGGCTAGTTTGCGGCAGAATCTGCGTATGACTCAATTCTGACGTCAGCGGGTATGACGTCATACCTTTGGCGAGCGTTCATTCCCCGATCGTGGCCCGGAAGAGCGGGAATGAAAACGGGTACTATACTACTTCAAATTTCTGTACTATACAAATTTCTGTACTAAGTCTGTACTATTTCAAATTTACTAATGACCACGGCCAAAGTCTGTATAAATACCACGGCTAGTTTGCGGCAGAATCTGCGTATGACGCAATTCTGACGTCAGCGGGTATGACGTCATACCTTTGGCGAGCGTTCATTCCCCGATCGTGGCCCGGAAGAGCGGGAATGAAAACGGGCCCACTAGTCCTGTGTCGAAATTACTTAACGTAGAGAGGTAATTCTTTCACCACAAACCATTTTTAGATCTGCTCTACAAATCTCCTATCTCAGTCCAAAACCCCATGTTAAAGGTGAACTATTCCCTTTAACACGCGCCCTGGAGGGGAGGGGGGGGGGGGGCGAAATCCGCCCACCCCTCCGGTTTTTCAAGGATAGCGCAAAAACGGCGGCGCGCAGCGCCGCGGTTTTTTGTATACCTGTTTAGAAATTAACTTCCCGCATTATGTAAAATTCTTGGCCTCAGTTCATCTCAGGTCAGGTCACCAGACCAGGTCACGTGATGACCTCAACTCCAAAACGTTTGCAGTAGTACCACAGCCACAGTTTTACGCCGATCAGTTTCAATCTTGCAGGACTTCATAAGGTCATAGATATCAACAATTTGTTTATCTCGGATTTATAATATCGGTGACCTAAGGTCAGGTCAATTTTGTGACCGCCAACATAGTTTTATCAATAACTATCGACATAATGAAGATAGAGAAGAGAAAACGGTACCAATATGTTTTTCTCGTCGAGACACGTCTCCCAATATGCAATATGACCAACTTGGGTCACCACTTGACCTTGACCTGAGGTCAAATTTCTGAGTTGACCTAACCCGGTCACCATGAATATGATTCGAAGCGCCTTGACAAGACACACGCGATGGCGTAAACATTATTGCTTTATCTTTATTAGGTAAAAGGTTATTTGGGGAAGACAGTTTTGAAAACAAAATCACCTTTTTGACATTCGATGACCTCTGGAGCCTAAACTATTGACCTGAGCTCAAATCTGAGGACACCTACGTCGATTGCATTTTTCAATGACTTTCGATTGTTTTTTTTTCCGTTTGCTCTTAACTATCATAGTTCCCGAGATATTTGGGGGTGTTCGAACCGAAGCCTTGAAAACTTGAAAATCTGACCCTTGATGACCTCTGGTGACCTCAATATTGACCTGAAAAAAATTAACGATATACTTTCGAAAGAGCTTGTCTCGAGCTATCTAACGTCGTTTCCCGCTTGTCGCTACGTTGCGTGGTTTTTGAGATCATAGGGGGGGGGGGGGCGAAATCCGCCCTCCCCCTCCAGGGCGTGTAATTATCAGAGGCCCTCCAGGGCGCGTGTTAAGATAACCTAATTTATACAACCATTACTATAATTCATTACCTAATTCAGTGCCACGAAGAATTGAAATGTGGGCAACAAATAGGCAAAACCTTACTAGACTAAAACTAAACCTAAAGCCAAAGCTTAACGTCCATCTAAAACAAAAAACATGCATGAATATTTCCTTTTGTGTATTCTTTATCAATGTATTACGCCCTCGATAAGACAGCAGAACCCATACGACAGTTCTTAAAACCCACGGTACCCACAGGCTCATTGCCTGGGAGAGAGACTATCAGTTCCAAAGTGTCCGGCTCTAGGCCCGGTCACGCCAGGAGTAGGACATATGACGGAGGAAAGTCAGTCAGCCAGCCGGGTCGGGGTCCAAATTACCGGTGCGCTGCTAGCGGCGTGTGTGTCTTTGGCCGTGACGAGGATGTGCAGCCACCGCGGCGGCTCCGGTCCACTAGGCGATACGCCAGGCGGGGCTCGGTCCGGGGCACGGGGGCGAAAGTGGATGCGCCCCGAGGCTGGTCAGTGGACGGCTCGCTGTATACAGCGCGCCTGTCCACGATGCATCCGTGGCCACTCTGTTTCTGGTACAGTTGGTGAGAGTGCCCGTTCTGGCTTGGCACTGGACTCTGGACGGGCCACCTTTTTTGTATCTCTGAAACTACTTGCCCGATCGAGTTGAAATTCGCCATACATTTCCTTCGCGCTCGCTCGTTCATCGCTAACTACGGCGCCTTACTGGTACTATAGTGCTTGACCCTATTCCCTGCGGGGGCAGATTATGCCCCCCCCCCTCCCGGTAGTTTTCACTTGCCGCTTCTAAACAGTTAAACTTAGCGTCTTGAAACTTTGAGACTTTTCCCAAAATTGAATGGCGCGTGTTGTGTCAAATTTTTGAAAAAATCAGTCCAGCAGAGGCGGTTCCAGGCTCCTGTTTTGGAGAGGGTGTTACGAGTGCGGTTTTGAGGCGCATACCATAGGCGCATTCTCCATCCTGCACCGTCATCGCCTCCGGATCTCCCTGGAGAAGTGCAGGTTCTTCCAGAAGCAGCTGGACTTCCTGGGCCACACCGTTTCCGCCGAGGGTCTCCGACCGCCAGACGCCAAGATGGAGGAGATCGCGGATCTGCCGCCTCCGCCGGACTCTGCAGGACTCCGCCGCTTCCTCCGCATGGTGGGCTTCTACCGCCGCATGGTGCCACGCTTCGCGGACATCGTCCACCCGCTGACGGAGCTGATCAGGCTACACCCCAAATAGCCCCGCCCCGCCGTGGACAGAGACGGAGCTGGTCACCTTCGCAGCCATCAAGACAGCGCTACAGGATGCCTGCACCATCCGTCACCATCTGCCGACCTGTGACACGTATCACCTCGTGACTGACTGCTCACAGGTGGCGGCCGGCGCCGCCCTCCATCAGCTCGCCGAAGGCCAGCCAGTCCCGGTCGCCTTCTACTCGAAGAAGCTGAGTGAGCAGCAGCGGCGCTAATCCACGTACGACCGAGAGCTGCTGGCAGCCTACCTGGCGGTCCTGCACTTCCGGCATCTCCTTGAGGGACGTCATGTGATCTTGTTCACAGATCACCGGCCGCTCACCACAGCGTTCCTGAGCCCGCACACGGCTAAATCTGACCGTCAGCAGCCCCACTGGAGCGTGGTGTCTGAGTACGTCGCCGCGGTCGAGTATGTCCGAGGAGTGGACAACGTCGTCGCCGACTTCTGGAGCCGCCAACTGACGCCGCCTCCGCGCCGCCCGCGGACACCGTCATCGCGCCTTGCTATGCATGCTAACATAAAAATACAGTTTTATTAACCCTATTCCCTGTGGGCGGCCAGAATTACGTTAACCTGCGAGGGGGGGGGGGGGGGGGGGGGGGGGGCAGATTCTGCCTCCTCCCAGAGATCTCGAGAACTGTTCGGTCGATTTCGATGGGGAAACCGCCATTCCATTCGTCATGACAAGACCTCTCGTTCTGGATCCCCATATTTTTGTTTTGTTCAAAAATGGGGGCCAAGGGGGAAAAAATAGAACATTTTGTGTGTCTTTTGAAAAGTCATTGCCGCCATGTGGCTCGACCGATTGCCATGCCCCAAATGTTTTTGAGCTTCAAATGTACTGGTCTTTAATATATCAAAAGACAAAAAGCAAAATTAAAATCATAGGCGTATTCAGGGAATGTGAAATGGGGGGATTTTCAGAAGAAGAAAAAATGTGCTGTTCGTGATTGTTTGGGACGACATGAACGTCACATGTGTGCATTATATGCTGTGATTTGTGAAATTGTATATATTGCGTAGGCAGATCCAGGAAAACAAACATGGCGTGGGGGGGGGGGGGGGGGGGCACCATGTGCGTAACGCTTTTATCATCTTACTAATTTGAAGTTGGACCTAATTTGAAGGTGGGTATCGCCTCCGATTTTGTGTTATCCTGAGTGCGCCTCTGTCCCAAAAATATGCACAATCTCAGTATCTATGATACATATTGCATTGGAATTGTTCCTGATGCATTTATTGCACTGCAAACCACGAATGAAGTATGCGCCGCAATACCGCATTCGTAACACCCTCCCCAAAACAGGAGTCTGGAACCGCCTCTGCTGAACCGATTTTTTCAATTTTTTTGACACAACACGAGCCAACCATTCAATTTAGGAAAAAGTCACAAAGATTCAGGACCCTAGGTTGAACGGTTTAGAAGCGGCAAGTAAAAACCACCGGGGGGTCAGAATCTGCCCCCGCAAGGAATAGGGTTAACCCGCGCACTGCAGGGGGGGGGGGGTTGATTTCCGCCCCCACTCAGCTTTTTCAAAGATAGCGAAAAAACAACGGCGCGCAGCGCCACCGGGTTTTGATACACCTGTTAGGACATCAATTGCGCACACTTTGATAAAAAATATGCTCGGGTCATCTCAGGTCAGGTCACCAGACCAGGTCAAGTGACCCCACCACCAAAAATGTTTGCAGTTGTGCCAAAGCCAGAGTTTTTCACCGATCAGGTTGAAACTTACAGGATGTCATGAGGGCATCAGTACTTACAATTCGTTTAACTCGAAATTTTGATATCGGTGACTAAAGGTCAGGTCAATTTCGTAACCTCCCCATAATAAGTAAATGGGGAAATATACAAATGCTTCCTATTTCAAGGATATGCTTGGTACTAGTCCAATTACTTCTGGATCATGTTATTATAAGATATTCTTGATGATACAAGTGTAAGTTTTGTTCAGTGACCCCTATTGGGTCATTTGAGGTCATGCGAGGTCACCATCACTTTTTTTGCCAATAACTCTCGACATAATGAAGATAGAGGAGTACAACAGACATCAATGTGTTTGTCTCGTCGAGACACGTCTTCCCATATGCAACATTCCCTACTTGGGTCACCACTTGACCTTGACCTAAGGTCAAATTTTTAAGTTGACTTAACAAGGTTACCGTATATATCATTAAAATCGCCGTGACAAGATAAACACAATGGCGTAAACAGTTTTCCGTTATCTTAAATAAGTAAAAAGTTAATAGCAAAAAACGATTTAGCAAAAAAACTGCATTTTTTCCTTTTTGACCTCTGGAGCCTCAAATATTGACCTGATATCAAATCTGAGGACACTTCAGCGATTACAAATTTCACTGGCTGGCGTTTGCGTTTTTCCGTTTGTTTCTAACTATCATCGTTTCTGAGATATATGGGAATTTCTGGAGCGATGTCCTAAAACAGGAAAAAATGGAAAATTTGACCTTTGATGACCTCTGGTGACCTCAATTTTGACCTGACTTAAAAAAACACTGATTCTTTCGATAGAACATGTATGAAGCTATCAAATACCTTTTTCAGCTTCTCGCTACGTTGCGTAGTTTTCGAGATCTCAGGGGGGGGGGGGGGCGGAAATCAACCCCCCTCGTAGTTCGTGTTCGGCGCAAAGCCCCTGCAGTGCGCGGGTTAAATTGTGCATGACCTTTCTCGAACCCGCTAAAAGGGAGTACGTGCTGAGCGCTGCATGCTTCAGCGTATACAAACGAACGCTAAGATAAATCAAGCCATTTTTGATCAAGAATGATTTTCGTTAATTTCGACGTCTGCAGGTGCAACGCGCTGTGGTACCACCCCTATCAAAACGCACTATAACACAATCAACATTGATTTGATGGTACTATCCAATGGTGAAAACCCGATCTCAATCGGAGCAGTGGTTGCAAAGTTATTAGCTTCCGAAAAACGATGTATGGCCGGGTTGGGCCGGGTCGGGCCGGGGGTCGGGCCGGGTCCAATGTAAATTTATCTAGTAAGTTGACGAGAAACCTCACGGGCGCTTCGCGCCCGCTCGGTAATCAACTTATCAACTTATACATGTAAAACGCCTTTTTGGGCGATGACCCAGCGAGCGCGCTCTGGAAAAGCTAAAACAGGTTTGAAATATGAAACGGTAAGGGAGCAAACGTGGTAGTAACACAGTCAACGTAGTCCTCCAGAAAAATTGCCAGGCCGCAATGCATGCCAACATAAAAATTTAGTTGCATTAAATTGTTCATGATCTCCTTTCCAAATCCGCCAAAAGGGAGTGCGTCCTGAGCGCTGCACGCTTCAGCGTATAAATCAATGCTTAGAATAATACAGACATTTTTGATCAAGAATCATTTTAGCAAGGTTTTTTGTTCATTCCGACGTTCGCGTTTGCCAACTTCCACGCGCTGTGGTACCACATCTAACAGAACGCACTATACCAAAAACATAATTGATTTGATGGACCTATCCAATGGTGAAGACCGTATTGCAATCAGAGCAGTGGTTGCAAAGTTATTAGTTTCCGAAAAGCGTATGTATCGCCGGGTCGGGCCGGGCCGGGTCAAATGTAAATTTGTCTAGTAAGTTGACGAGAAACGTCACAGGCGTTTCGCGCCCGCTCGGTAATCATTTCAACTTAGTTCTCTTAGGGAAAAACGTGGAATATTTACAATTCCGTAATTTGTGGGTGGTGAGTGGATAATGGGTATCAAATGTGGATCAGCTGTACAAAAGGATGGATTGTTCTGTGCTGTTCACCACGCGAGGACGAACCTGCTATGGAAACATACCTGCTACGGACAAACTTACATGGTGCTGTTATGACTGACAGTTCCACTACTGTTCTGACTGTTCTGGCTGTTCTGACTGTTTTGACTGTCCTGACTGTTCTGACTGTTCTGACTGTTCTAACTGTTCTGATTCACAGATTGATAAGCAGTCGTTTGATTTTGATGATGATTTCGGTTTAAGGACACCGCAGCTACACGGCTATATAGCGTCACAGTCGTATATCAGTTGCACTACTGTTCTGACTGTTCTGATTCACAGATTGATAAGCAGTCGTTTATCCACCATCCATCACGGATATGAATGCACATGTTCCGCCAACTCTCACCCATAATTTGACCAACCTTCCGTGTATTCCTAACCAAGTTAATTACAACGAGTGAAAACCCACTCACCGATGGGGAAGGGGGTCCACCACGCCAGTCTTGAACCAACGACGGGCGGGTACACTAAGATCTCGAAAACCACGCAACGTAGCGACAAGCGGAAAACGACGTTGGATGGCTTGTGACAGGCTCTATCGAAGCTCTTGATCACTTTTTAGGTCAGGTGAATATTTAGGTCACATGATGATACCGAAGGATAAATTTGGGTAATTTATGGGTGTCCTTTACAAAACCGTCTGTAGCTCGAGAACTATAAGAGCTAACGATGCACGAAAAACATGAAAGAGAAAATCGATTTTGCTGTCTGCTAAATTTCACTGAAATGTGACCTCAGATCAATATTCAGGTCACGGGAGGCCACTGAAGTTGGAAAGTTGAAAACATTGAACGCCAGTGGATTGCAAAAATATCAGCATCGTTAGATTGTTTTTTATTTTTACTTTTGACAGCTTAAACATGATAACGTGATTCCGCTTCCTCCATTGTGTTTGTCTCTTCGAGCTGCATCGAATGGTTTCATATGGGCAATTCCCGGCCAAATCACCAAGTTAACCCTATTTGTAACAGGCTCCTGGCTACACCTATTTGTAACAGGCTCCTGGCTACCCCTATTTGTAACAGGCTCCTGGCTACCCCTATTTGTAACAGGCTCCTGGCTACACCTATTTGTAACAGGCTCCTGGCTACACCTATTTGTAACAGGCTCCTGGCTACCCATATTTGTAACAGGCTCCTGGCTACCCCTATTTGTAACAGGCTCCTGGCTACCCCTATTTGTAACAGGCTCCTGGCTACCCCTATTTGTAACAGGCTCCTGGATACCCCTATTTGTAACAGGCTCCTGGCTACCCCTATTTGTAACAGGCTCCTGGCTACCCCTATTTGTAACAGGCTCCTGGCTACACCTATTTGTAACAGGCTCCTGGCTACACCTATTTGTAACAGGCTCCTGGCTACACCTATTTGTAACAGGCTCCTGGCTACCCCTATTTGTAACAGGCTCCTGGCTACCCCTATTTGTAACAGGCTCCTGGCTACCCCTATTTGTAACAGGCTCCTGGCTACCCCTATTTGTAACAGGCTCCTGGCTACCCCTATTTGTAACAGGCTCCTGGCTACCCCTATTTGTAACAGGCTCCTGGCTACCCCTATTTGTAACAGGCTCCTGGCTACCCCTATTTGTAGCAGGCTCCTGGCTACCCCTATTTGTAACAGGCTCCTGGCTACACCTATTTGTAACAGGCTCCTGGCTACACCTATTTGTAACAGGCTCCTGGCTACACCTATTTGTAACAGGCTCCTGGCTACCCCTATTTGTAACAGGCTCCTGGCTACCCCTATTTGTAACAGGCTCCTGGCTACACCTATTTGTAACAGGCTCCTGGCTACCCCTATTTGTAACAGGCTCCTGGCTACACCTATTTGTAACAGGCTCCTGGCTACCCCTATTTGTAACAGGCTCCTGGCTACCCCTATTTGTAACAGGCTCCTGGCTACACCTATTTGTAACAGGCTCCTGGCTACACCTATTTGTAACAGGCTCCTGGCTACACCTATTTGTAACAGGCTCCTGGCTACCCCTATTTGTAACAGGCTCCTGGCTACCCCTATTTGTAACAGGCTCCTGGCTACCCCTATTTGTAACAGGCTCCTGGCTACACCTATTTGTAACAGGCTCCTGGCTACCCCTATTTGTAACAGGCTCCTGGCTACCCCTATTTGTAACAGGCTCCTGGCTACCCCTATTTGTAACAGGCTCCTGGCTACCCCTATTTGTAACAGGCTCCTGGCTACCCCTATTTGTAACAGGCTCCTGGCTACCCCTATTTGTAACAGGCTCCTGGCTACCCCTATTTGTAACAGGCTCCTGGCTACACCTATTTGTAACAGGCTCCTGGCTACCCCTATTTGTAACAGGCTCCTGGCTACCCCTATTTGTAACAGGCTCCTGGCTACACCTATTTGTAACAGGCTCCTGGCTACCCCTATTTGTAACAGGCTCCTGGCTACCCCTATTTATAACAGGCTCCTGGCTACACCTATTTGTAACAGGCTCCTGGCTACACCTATTTGTAACAGGCTCCTGGCTACACCTATTTGTAACAGGCTCCTGGCTACCCCTATTTGTAACAGGCTCCTGGCTACCCCTATTTGTAACAGGCTCCTGGCTACCCCTATTTGTAACAGGCTCCTGGCTACACCTATTTGTAACAGGCTCCTGGCTACCCCTATTTGTAACAGGCTCCTGGCTACACCTATTTGTAACAGGGGGGGGGGCTGATTCCCCCCCCCCCCCGGAGATCTCGAGATCTACCCGTCCGATTTTTTTTTAAATGAAACGGTGTTTGCTTCCCCTCAACACGATCTACATTTATAAATAGTAACAAAATCTAAATTTTGGATAGGGGGGCAACAAGGGGGCAAAAACTACAAATTTTAGTGGTATTTTTGATCCAACATAGCTTTCATGTTTATCGACCGATTTTAACGAAACTAATAGGAATCGATAGAGATTGAATTGGAAATTGATATATGATGGTGACGTTGGAAAATTCAAAAATAATAGGCGTATGCAGGTCACTCAATATGGGGGTGAAGTAAATGCGTAATAAAACCATTTTTTGATGTTGTTTTTTTTGATAAATGAAATGGTATGTGATTGTGACACTAGAAAAACAGTTATAAATCGTTTTTTTTTTGCCATAGGCGGTACCAGGTTAGTGAAAAAGGGAGGTAAAATTGGAAAAAATGATTAACCGCAGACAAGTTGCTACCCAGCACTATACATATGTTACTGATCGTAGATAGTTTCTTTTTGCATGTTGTACTTCATCATAGGCGTATCCAGGATCCACACTGGGGCGGCACAAGACCTTTTAATAAGTATATTATCCGCTATTATGATACTAACTAGTCAACAGTGACTATTTCACTACAACTTCAATTAATATTGCTTACCCCCTTTTTATCCTACCTGGACTCGCCTATTATCTAATAATCGTTCGTAGAGTAGCCTGTGGTGCGTGTTTCATTCGAAAACAGCAGTATGTTATGTCATTGTACGCCCATGCCTCTTTGTTTCCTTGCAATAATATGACCCCCTTTCTTCCATTCCTGATCGCGCCTCTGCCAAAAATGACTTTATTCCCTTTTCTGGCCTCATATGTGCATATATCATTATAAGCTAAACGTCTATTGCGCCGTTATCGCTGGCATATCGTCATCATCATGCCAGTCACCCCCCTTTTCATGTGCCTGAACACGCCCCTGAAACTCTATATGTAATAAATTATGCAAATAATGGAAGCAGAAGCTATCTTTTACATCTTGATAGCTATAAATGTCCCTTACATCGCTCTATTGGCGTCCCGCCAAGCGTTGGATACTTCCTGGAAACCCCCCCCCCTTTTCAAGCCCCTGAAACCGCCTCTGCCATGCAATGTTTATGATATTTCATTAACATCAACTAACTTGCACTTGTTGCAATCACCGTAAACCGATGTAACGCTTTCATACTTGAGGCAGTTAGGAAGAAACCCGTGAAGGTCGCATTTCCGTATTATCGCCAAATGTCGCCTCCGAACCCAATCAAAACTGTGCCCTCGAACCGCCTCTGTTCAGGTTAAGAACTCAAAATTTTGACTCCAAATGCGGTATTCAATTCTATGAAAAGTCCCAAAATTTCATGGGCCTGCTCCCAACGGCTCTGGATATATCTGCGAAAAACATGAGGGGGGGGGGGGCGGAATCCGCCCCCTGTTACAAATAGGGTTAAGGGTGCAAATGTATACCACACCCTCCCAGCTTTTGCTCTAAAATGGTGTATGGGGTTATTTTTAGCGCTGATTTTGATTTTGTTTTATAACCAGTTGTACGGTCGTCAGGTCACAGGGTCACAAGATACAGGTCAGCGAAAATTCAGGTCAAGATCAAACATCCAACTACGTTTGTCAATTTCCCCATGATAAAAATATACATGACATCGGGGAAAATTATATATCATTAGAAGGAGAAAGAAACAAATAATATGATGGTTTTAACCCCATCAAGTCAATTTTTGATAATTTGACCTGACCTTGATGTCAGATCAAGGTAAAACCATGTCATATGTCATGACCTCATCTGACCTGCAAGTTCACGAATGCCTCGACATTCTTCCAAATGTAGGCAATATGGGCATCATTCGAAAGCACATGATGTCCCACTGAATGCACTTGTGTCATTATCACATTTTATACTAGAGGCCGGCAATGCGATCGGGGCATTGCCTTGGGGTCAAAATCGTACGATAATTCCGTAGTTTGGTCCCAGCCGGCCAGGCCACCGCTGACTGGCCGTTGCAGTGACCTCAGACTGTGACGTCATCACAAGCAGCCACTTAGTGGCGTGCCTCAGTGTTGTGTGGCACAGTATTCTGCTGTGCGGCACAGTATCCACGGCCGGCCGGCACCAGCTGACGGCGGAGTCCCGTTCCTTCAAAATGGTAATTTGGTTTTACCCCCTGGAGGTGCCCCCCTCAGGATCGGCATCCATTAATGGATTTTGCGCCGCTGTATCGCGCACGTGACCTGCGAGTATCAAGTTTGTGTCACCAACCGTGTGACCTGAGGAGGCGAGAAAAAACGCCAACTTTCTGGCACTTGGCACTTGCCACGTGCCATCGATTGACCCGAAAATGGTACCACCATCTGTCCGCAGTGTTGCCGCATCAAACGGTGCCACCCGCGTCGAAATCGCCCAGCCGTTTGGGCTCCACGTGTCAATATGCTCCGTTGGACACACACACACACACACACACACACACATACACACACACACACACACACACACACACACACACACACACACACACACACACACACACACACACACAAACGCACACACACACAAACAAGCTCCTCCCACTTTCCGAGCGACGGCCCGGTGGAAATCTTCGAACTCAGAAAAACATGTAAACATGTTTCTCTTCTTTCTACGATTTTGAACTAGACAAAATGTTCTATATGCGATAATTGTGTATGTACTGACCTTATCGGCGCAAACATGGGGTTTCGAGTCATATGGTATATTGTGATTTGTTTGCAGGCTAGTAAATGATAAGGTATCACTTTTATAACATTTTGTGTTCTATACGGTTGGTTTTTCTCACCAAGAGCTCTACAATAAGCCTATTTCAAACCGCGTTGCCTGATGTTATTTCGTTTTGCTCCATTGATCCAGCACATCATATTTTTCTTCTTCAAAGATCGCACTTGGTCCGACCGAAACAAACTTGTTTTAGAGCAAAATATGTGTTTCCATGTTATTAAGAATATAAATCGGAATATGCGCGAAAACCTGACAAAATTAATAAAAGTGCGGGATTATCCGCACCCTAGTGCGCAGTTATGGTAGGTGGTACATAATTCTGTCGCGTCGGATGTTCATCCGAGGACAATACGCTTTATTTGCAAACAAAAATTTAAAATGAAACCGTTAGGTACTAAGCTATTTTCTAGATAGGCTGGATTACAAATTGTCTTGTCACATAGTGAGAGGCACGTCCTAATACAGCTTCGAAAATGTCAGCCTTCTAACTACTTGTGGCGTTTTCGAAATATATAGGCGTCCCGTTTGGACCAGGTGGTCCTGAGAGTGACTAATAGACGAGCGCCGCTCCGCCACCCATCCCCCCGCGCGCGCGCCTTCTGCCGCGTGCCCGGTAGTATGACTCCTTCCCCCCCTCCCAACCCCTCATCTACTGCGTTACCACGCTGCTTTCCTCATTAGTGACTTGACAGACATGACAGACGGGGCACGTGTGAAGCGACTGTTGGGACAACTAAGTTTACCAGGTGCATATGAAAGCATTCAAAGTTGTAGCATACGATGTTTGCACCATACAAAACAGCACCATCCAACGCTTGCGACATACCAAATTCGCCAGGATATGGGACATTGTCATCATCCAAGCTAGCAGCAGCCAAAATCGTGGAATCCAGCAACATCCAAAGCAGCGGCAGCCAAGATTGCGACCTCCAAAAATAGAACACCGATGACATCTACCTTCCGGAAACTATTGGTTCTAATATCGCCCGGTAGATCTCTCACCATAGCCGGTGGTGCGACGAAACGCTAGTTGAGTGACGTCACTTGGACACAGTGGAGTGGCGTATAGTGGAACCCGGCAGTGTCGGTGCCGCCGCCACCGCCCGCGGGGTCTCAGCCACCCACCCGGCTGCGCCGGGCTGTGCGCGCCGGCGGTAGCCTAGCCTGCTAGCGGGATAAATGTTCGCTTCAGAAGCCTCTTGCACCCAAAATAACCAACTGCCGACAACACAAATATTTAACCCGGCATTGGCAGGGGTCTCAGCCGAACACCATTTACTGGGGGGGAGGGGGGGGGGGGGGGCGTCGCCCCCTGGTTATCTTCCGAACAATAATCGCAGCGAGACGCGCAATGCGGCAATCGAAAGATATCAATGAGTTGAATCTAAAGCATACTCAAAAAAGTCAAAGTGAGGTAAAATGTCAGGTCACTGTCAGCTAAAGGGTCAAAATCGACGTATTTGAGCTTATGGACCATATTTTCTATCCAAAGCCTTCGATTACGACCATAATCACCCAAAGTGCTGAAAAAGGTATGATACACATTCCGCATGGCCAGAAGTGAGATTGTTTGATACGGTCATGGTCAGGTCACACAAGGTCACTATGCTTAACATATCTACGAAAGTGCACACATGTTTTTATTTATTTTCCACGTATAATTCGATAGTGATAGTCATTTTACCACCTGACTTCATTTACGTTGATTTAATGTAAGTTTAGGTCAAGTTCAGGTCACTGAAGTTTCTTTTTTGCTTGCTATCTTTTGCTTATCTTATCTTATCTTCTTTTCTTATCTTTTGAATTTGCTATCTTTTGGCGTTTTTATATTGCATTTTCCTTTAAATATAGCATGTGCGTATATGGCTTGGCAAAATTTAGTTTATTGTGGTGTAAAACTCGTGTGTTGTAACGCCAGTAAATTCGATATACCTGGAAATTTTCGACGAAATTGCTTCATTTTTTTCTCACAAAAGACGTAAACATGATTTATAAGAAGGTACCCGAAGTTTCACGTTGGTAGCGCTATTCGTTTTTGAGCTATTACGAAAATCCATCCGGGGGGGGGGGGGGGGGGCGTTAAACGTTCCCCCTCCCGCCCAGTCAATGGCGGGTTAAGAACCTAACAACTTTGTTTAGCACCTAAGCAGTTAACCATATAAGCACCGGGATACATTTTCAAGGTTGTTATTTTTAGCAAGTTGGCGCAAGAGAATCTAGCTATTTTTCGTTTTCGCCAGGTGGTTATTTGTGGTGCAAGAGACCTCAGGCTGGGCCAAGGGAACCGTAGGAGCCCGTTATTTCCTTCGTGGTTTAGCTGGGTATGCATTTCAGTATTGGATGGTTTCTGGTTGTCATTGTGTAAGCGATTTCCAATGTACATACGTTGCTGACGCAGTCAGAATAAAATTCTGCATTTGCATAACAATTGCATAACATTGTATATGACTGAAAAAGCATGCAAATTATTTTTGAAAAACTGAAACGCGCTTGGAAGATAGAGATAGACACCGACACCGACACCGACACCGACAGCGACAGCGACACCGACACCGACACCGACACCGACACCGACACCGACACCGACACCGACACCGAAACCGACACCGACACCGACACAGACACCGACACCGACACCGACACCGACACCGACACCGACACCGACACCGACACCGACACCGACACCGACACCGACACCGACACCGACACCGACACCGACACCGACACCGACACGGAAAATCGGGGTTCGAAAAGAGAGATCTTGTCATTAAGAATCAAATAGCGTTTTCCCAATCAAAATCGACCGAGCGGTTCTCGAAATCTCTGGGGGGAGGAGGGTGGGGGGGGGGGCAGAATCTGCCCCCCGCACGTTAAAGTAATTTTGGCCGCCCGCAGGGAATAGGGTTAAGTAATTTCGACACAGGACTAGTGGGCCCCTTTTAGAAGACGTTTCATTTCCCCGAAACTTGTTTCGTGTCCCCACAACGGTTGTTCACGTTACAAGCAGCCTGCGTATATATGCCTAAAGTCCGCCGACCGTCGTTATTGTGCGCAATAGCTTCCATATCCAAGCTATACCATATGCATGATGTCATAATAATTATCATGAAGTTTTTTATGGACATGAAGGAGAAAAGAGAAACATTCCTATTTTACGACAGATATCCATCTATCGTCCAAACAAATGCCATTTTCGTTTGTTTTAGCTCGATGTTTGTTTTATGTTTGTTTGTAATGTTTGTATAATATATATATATTGTGTTTGTAATGTTTGTATATGTATAAATGTTTGTTTTACCATATGCATGATGTCATAATAATTATCATGAAGTTTTTTATGGACATTAAGGAGAAAAGAGAAACATTCCTATTTTACGACAGATATCCATCTATCGTCCAAACAAATGCCATTTTCGTTTGTTTTAGCTCGATGTTTGTTTTATGTTTGTTTGTAATGTTTGTATATTATATATATTTTGTTTGTAATGTTTGTATATGTATAAATGTTTGTTTTACCATATGCATGATGTCATAATAATTATCATGAAGTTTTTTATGGACATGAAGGAGAAAAGAGAAACATTCCTATTTTACGACAGATATCCATCTATCGTCCAAACAAATGCCATTTTCGTTTGTTTTAGCTCGAAATACCCCGTATAGCACAATTCCAAGACAACTTTCAAGGTTAACCCTATTTGTAACAGGCTCCTGGCTACCCCTATTTGTAACAGGGGGGGGGGGGAGATTCCGCCCCCGGAGATCTCGAGATCTACCAGTCCGATTAAAAAAAAAATCAACGGTATTTGGTTCCCTCAATACGATCTACATTTATAAATAATAAAAAAACACTACATTTTGGATAGGGGGGCAACAGGGGGGCAAAAACTACAAATTGTAGTGGTATATTTGATCCAACATAACTTTCATGTTTATCGACTGATTTTAACACAACTAACAGGAATCGATAGAGATAGAATTGAAAATTGACATTTGACGGTGAAGTTTGAAAATGCAAAAATCATAGGCGTGTGCTGGTCACTCAATATGGGGGTGAAGTAAATGCGTAATAAAACCATTTTCTGATGTTGTTTTTTGAGAAATGAAATGGTATGTGATTGTGAAATTAGAAAAACAGTTATAAATCATATTTTGTTTTGCCATAGGCGGTACCAGGTTAGTGAAAAGAGAGGTCAAATTGGGAAAAAATATGAACCGCAAACAAGTTGCTACCCAGCACTATAAATATGTTACTGATCGTAGATAGTTCCTTTTTGCATGTTGTACTTCATCATAGGCGTATCCAGGATCCAATTTGGGGTGGCGCAAGACCTTTTGATAAGTATATTATCCGCCATTATGATACTAACGAGACAACAGTGATTATTTCACTTACAACTTTAATTAACATTGCTTATCCCCCTTTTTACCCTACCTGGACTCGCCTAATATCTTATAATCGTTCGTAGAGTAGCCTGTGGTGCGTTTTTCATCCGAAAACTGCAGAATATTATGTCATTGTACGCCCATGCTTCTTAGTATCCTTGTAATAATATGACCCTCTTTCTTCCATTCCTGAGCGTGCCTCTGCAAAACATACTTTATTCCCTTTTCTGGCCTCATATGTGCATATATCATTATAAGCTAAACGTCTATTGCGCTGTTATCGCTAGCATATCGTCATCACCATACCAGCCACCCCCTTCTCATGTGCCTGAACACGCCCCTGAAACTCTATATGTAATAAATTATGCGAATAATGGAAGCAGAAGCTATCTTTTACATCTTGATAGTTATAAATGCCCCTTACATTGCTTTATTGGCTTCCCGCCAAGCATTGAATAAGCATTGAACATGGTTTTACCTTGACGTGACATCAAAGTCATAACGTCAAATTATTGAATGTTGAAAACAAATGTTGAAAACAAATGTTGAAAACAAATGTTGAAAACAAATGTTGAAAACAAATGTTGAAAACAAATACTTTGCAAAACCTTTCGGCCTGATTCTTTCAGTTTGACAATGAACGTGGGATCGAAGTGGGGGAAAGAACACGACGTGTCAGGTGAATACCTATATTTGTTTGAGTTTTTGGGAAAGTTTCTTCGATATTGAATTTTACCCACTTCGAGTGTCCATAAGATTGATTTTGAAACATAATTCAATTTAAAAAAATTGCCTAGACCCTGTGCAATGTTCTTGTACGAGGTAACGCTCCCTGAATCAATAATCACACTCTAATAGCCTCAGTAGTACAACCAGTGCGTGGCCGTTCTCATGTGATAATGCGGTGTTAATATATTGTGAAAGCTGCCCGGTGGCATCGATGGTATAAAACCTCGTGCGCATTGGTTTCACTAACTCATTTTGTTTCGAATCTCCTACCAGTGAGGTAAGGACCCGGAGGGACAGACAGAAACACAGCGACACAGGTGGCGCCATCGTCGACCGCCGCTTATTCTGAAACCTGACCAGTTTCCCAGAGCGAAAACGACGTCCACCGAGGAACAAGACCTCGCAGTGCTCGTCTCGTGCGATTTGCAGTGCTGGTCAGGATACTGCACCTCTGGGCTGCAGAGAGGAAAAAGTGCCACAGCAGAAGTCTTGTGCAGCTCCGTGGCACTACGCCAGTTTTAGCTGCTGCGCTAGCTTCTGCAGCAGCCCATTCCAGCGCTGGAATGACGCTGCACGTTCCCAGTGTTGAGGTGCTGCTCTGCAAAGGACGTTTACGGTGTGATAGTGTTGCGACAATAGTAAAAAGGGGCTGTACATTGAACAGTGATTGACCGCGTCAATCGCGATTAATTGGCGATATATTTTGTTGTCATTGTTATCCAATTGTATGGTTTAAAATGGTGCTTTGAAAAATGTTCAGTAAGGATTACACATGGAAGTGACGGATATTTTCATAAACCAGTGTTTTAGTGTAAATTCAATATATAGGGCAGGCATGCTTCTTTAGTCGAATACCCATAAGTAAAAAATGTTCTGTCCAGTTGGTCATGACACCGTTCTTTGGGTGTCATGTTTCGGCTCAATGGTCATCAATGCTGATCGGAGTTGGGATGATCGGGCCGTATGTCCGTTTCAGATATCACCATGAAGTTGTCCTTCTGCCTGCTGCTGGCGATGGTGGCCGCTGCCTCTGCTGATCAGGGCTTCTACCAGCCACAGCCGGTAGACCAATCAGCACCCAGTGGCTATCACCATGACAACAACTACGACTCCCGGCCTTCCACAAACCAGGGGTAAGTTCAACAGAGAAGTTTGCCATGCCATGCCATGTGGTTGGTGGGTAGCGTCACTTTGTCATGTCTTTAATTAGAATCAATGATGTGTATATCACAAGGAAAATGTTCTTCGCTCTGGGTTGTTCGCAATACTGCGTCTGTGATAAGAGAACCTCCGTGAAGAGAAAAACTATAAATATAGTTGTCATTTCTTAGTATAATAGCTAAATAATTAGGCACTGTTTATGGACTTATTCAAATTCAACAAAAGACATACATATTATTTATATTCCATTTTCAGCTCCTACCAGAATGCTGATGATTGAGTGGTGTACTCATGTGTGTGTGTGTGTGTCATGTCTATTTATACATGTCATATGCCGTATATGCCGTATATGTAGCATCATACAATAATATATACAATATGTAATGCACCTTTTCGCTGTTGCAGCTGGTTCGACAGACTGTTCGAATCAAACCGGCGCCAGGGCATCGCAGGAATTTTGGGAGGACTCGGTGCAATCGGTAAGATATGACGTGTTTGTGTGTCACTTGAGTATGCAAACTCCGTTATCTTCTGAGGAATCAATCGGGTTTACCACAATTACGCAGCGCTTCTTTATCGGGTACGATTACCACAACCATCATGACATGAAACCGTGTACAATTAATTATTGTTGTAATACGTAGTTAGCATTGTTGCATAAGTGCATCAAAATAAATGACTAGCCGTTTGCACGAAGGCTTATTGCACTGAAAAGTATCTGAAAAGTTTTACAAAGTTTTAGTATACAAGTCTTATGTATAAAAGTATTATACAAGTCTTCAACGAGCTGTTTAAGACTTGTATAAGACTTGTATACTTAACCCTCGCCCGGGTAGGGCAAAATCACTACGTGTTCGGGTAGGGGAGGTGGTTGGTACGACCCCCCCTTAGCGTTTCGCCCCTAATTTAGGTAGAGCTTCGATTCAAAGACAAGCGTGTTGCTTGTGACGAGTGAAAGCCGCTGATATCCGATTGTAAGGTCTTCGTTCATTAGGTGACCTCTGAGTTCATGTCAATGACCCAAAAGTCATAAAAAATAAAAATGCGTATAAATTAAATTTTATCGAACGAGAATCGTGAATGAGCATACCATAATGCTTAGTAGGTGCTAAATTCGTAATCAGCGTCACACAATGTCCTAAAAACTGTCAAACTAACAGAAGGTCATGTCAGGTCATATGAGGTCAGTGACCTCGGTTGACCTGTGGATGCGCATGACCCCAGTGGAACATATGATTATCTAAAATGGATCCCAAATTTGAAATTATCGTCACAAATTGTCCTAGAAACCGCCAGAAGCCCAAAAATGTAATCTGAGGTCATCGGAGGCCAATGACCTCAGTTTGCCTCTGAAAAAGTAAATCGATGTCACAACCTCAGTGGAAACCACTACTGTCAACTGAAAAAAACACCTTTGCATATGCTCCTGAACAACAAACACTCGGAAACTGCACAAGTTGCAAGCATCGATCTGGGAGCCGCCAGTTGCGCCAGACATGACCTTGAGAAACAGGTCATATGTCGCGGGTCATGTGGGTTACAAATTCAAATTTTGCACATTATGTGTGAAATGTATCAAAAGTAGAGTACTGAATGTTTGATCGCAATCGGTTAGAAACTAAGTAAGTCGTTTCAGGAGAAAAAAAAAACTAGGGGGGTGGCATCCACCCTCCTTACCCTGGCGAGGGTTAAAACTGGCGAGGGAACTTTTCAGAATCTTTTCAGTGCAATAACCCTTTGTGGAAACGGCTACTGTAAGATATTTTTTCTTCATATAAATGCCAAAATAAATAAAATTCCGCCGAAACAGGTCTCCTTCAAGGCATCACCGGTAAATGATCGATTGTCAAACAAATCATATAAATTGCTAATGGTGGAATTTACCAAAATTACATTATATTTTGCACAGAGTGCACTTTATTGTAAAACAAACTTCTGGGCCAAGAATATACATCTGCGGATGGTCATGCAAGATGGTATGTGGTTGTGATTTGATAGTACATAGGTAGGTTATAAAGTGCTAACGTGGCTCTAACGCTCTCGTCCTCAGGCCCTATTGCTGCGGTAGTTGCTATCGTCGTCGTTGTAGGAGTGGTCGGCTTGGTCGCCTACACCGTCAATGAACTCAACTCGTCGGGCAGAGGACTGGACAACGATGAATGGGAAATGGACCACTCGGTCTGGATGGACCAGCTGCAAAGGGACTTCGAGAGCTCGTGGTCGCAGGAGTAGAATGGTGTCAGGCTGTGAAGGATGAGCTCACTATACCGAAAGAATAAGTCACGTAGCCTCAGTCTCAGCTCATGATGAGTAAGCTATGGATAATTTCACCACTTGGTCTTCAGAGCCACTAATAATGTTTTTCTTTTCTTTTCTTTTATAAGTTTATTTCCATTCTATAGCTCAACGTTTCACATATTCATCTCTCACACGCACACACACCCATATCAATACCATTGCACACACATATTCCTATATCTCACAGACACACACACACACACACACACGACTCCTCGCTCGTCCGCTCCCTCCCTCCCACCGGCCCTGGTGACCCTTCCGGCGGTCTGGCCCACGCCATACATATATACGTCAGAGGTTCGGGCCCACTTCATAAATAACCTACGCTAAATAAACATAACGCGGCGTGTAGCGGCGGTGGTTAGCAAGCTCGAGCACACACATATATCTCCCACATATATCTAAATACCATTGCACAGCGAATGGTGCCTGGCTGTGAAGGATGAGCTCACTATACCGAAAGAATAAGTCATGCAGCCTCAGTCTCAGCTCATGACGAGTAACCTATGGATAATTTCACCACTTGGTCTTCAGAGCCACTAATAATGCTTTTGGGTCAAATTTTGGCATCTTTACTTTCTCCCGACCCTAGCCTGCTCTAGTCTTCTTTCAAGCTACATAATACTTCATGCGGTTATAGCTTATTACGACTGACTAGTTTTTGTTTACCCCCGAAAAGCGTTAGAAACGTACACAACTACCATCCATTGCAAAAATATCATGAGTCAATGGCTCACCTAATTTCACTCACCTTGAACTAATGGACAATTATTGGTATAGATTGTATGTTGACTGGTACAAGCAGTTCAGAATATTTCAAGGCTGTCGATCGAACCGTCCATTTAAATGGTAATTTCGCACTCTTTGTACCATTACGCATTGAAACTAATCCTGATAATGTTCTAAAATTACTTCAAATGGAATCTTAATGTGATCAAGTAACTTATAACCCAATCACCATTGGTAAATTTGGCGCTGCTAGGCATGGCCGCTTTCTTGTCATGTTAACTGATAGAGGGTGTTCATACACCCCGCAGACCAGCACTGGTTAAAGCAAGTTAACAAGGTAAACCTAATCAAAACCAAAACTTATGCTCAGTTATCTAGTCTTTTGTTGTTGTTGCTACAACTTGCGATAGCGGTGTTTTGTTATTTGTTACACGATATCGTTTGTTACATGTTGGTGTTACTATGTGACACAGGATGGGAGAGGAACTCAGC